>JAULKQ010032185.1:0-149079 GCA_032356285.1 Smithsoniella earleae | reverse complement strand
GCTGTCATGGCGAGCACCCGAAGGGAGCGCGGCCATCTCACCCTCTCGATCACGGCGCTGCTATCGAGAGATTGCCACGTCGCTACGCTCCTCGCAATGACAACGGATGACGAACGGTGTGCATGTTGTCGTGCGCCTACCTGTTGCCAACTTCACAACGAGAAGAATTTGAACACCTAAACACTCAAACACCTGAACACCTTCACACGTGCTATGACAACACACACGTCCCCCACTATCCGCGCCCCGCGTGGGACGACGCTGCACTGCCAGGGCTGGCATCAAGAAGCTGCGTTGCGCATGTTGATGAACAATCTGGATCCTGATGTGGCGGAAGCCCCCGATCAGTTGATCGTCTACGGCGGTGGGGGTAAGGCCGCGCGGTCGTGGGACGCCTATCGTGCGATAGTGGCGACGCTTCAACGCTTGAAGAACGACGAGACATTGCTGGTGCAAAGCGGCAAGCCCGTGGGAGTGTTTCGGACGCACGACCAAGCACCCCGTGTGCTCATCGCCAACGCGCACCTTGTGCCGCGCTGGGCGACGTGGGACGAGTTCCGACGCTTGGATGCGCTCGGCTTGACCATGTACGGTCAGATGACGGCGGGATCGTGGATCTACATCGGGACGCAAGGCATCTTGCAAGGAACCTACGAGACGTTTGCGGAATGCGCGTGCCAACACTTTGGGGGCACGTTGGAAGGGCGCTTGGTCGTAACGGCAGGTCTCGGCGGGATGGGCGGTGCTCAGCCACTCGCGGCTACGATGAACGGTGCGGCGTGCCTGTGCGTGGAAGTTGATCCTGAGCGTATTCAGCGCCGCGTGGAGACGGGTTACTGCGACGAGATGCACACAGATCTGGATCAAGCATTGGTGCGTGTATTGACGGCACGCGAGCAGGGCGAGGCCGTATCGGTTGGGTTGTTGGGCAATATCGCAGAGGTGTTGCCTGCCTTAGTGCAGCGCAGCATCGTACCGGATGTGCTCACCGATCAGACGTCGGCGCACGATCTGCGACTCGGCTATATTCCCGTCGGTTACGATGTGAGGGAAGCTGAGACGTTTCGGACTGACGATCCGGTAGGGTACGAGGCGGCGGTATTAGATGCGATGCAAACGCATGTGCAAGCGATGTTAGATCTGCAAGCCCAGGGCGCGGTCACCTTTGATTACGGCAACAACTTGCGGGGACAAGTCGCCGACCATCGCGGGATGCACGAGGCGTTTGACATTCTGGGCTTTGTACCTGCGTTTATTCGTCCGTTGTTTTGCAAAGGGTCGGGGCCGTTCCGGTGGGCAGCGCTATCGGGCAATTCGCAGGACATTGCGGCTACCGATGCGATGGTGCTCGAAACCTTTCCCGAAAAAACAGCGCTGGCTCGCTGGATTCGCAAGGCGCAAGAGAAAGTGCAATTTCAGGGGTTGCCTGCGCGGATTTGCTGGCTGGAATACGGCGAGCGGGCAGAGATGGGCGAGCGGTTTAACTGGCTCGTCAAAACGGGCAAAGTAGAAGCGCCGCTGGTCATCGGGCGTGACCACCTCGATAGTGGCTCTGTCGCTTCGCCTAACCGCGAGACCGAAGGTATGCGCGACGGTTCCGACGCCATCGCCGACTGGCCGCTTCTCAACGCGATGCTCAACACGGCCTGTGGGGCAAGCTGGGTGTCACTGCATCATGGCGGTGGCGTGGGCATCGGCTACTCGATCCATGCTGGCATGGTGTGCGTCGCCGATGGTACGGCGGCCGCTGACGAACGCTTGCAACGCGTCCTGACCGCCGATCCTGGTACAGGCGTCATGCGTCACGCCGACGCAGGCTACGATCTCGCCGTTGAGACCGCCCAGGACCGAGGGGTCGATCTGCCCATGATTACCGGAGATGCGCATGGAAACGACGATTGAGGCTCCGGCTATCCCGATTCACATTGCCACGTTGTACACCGACTTTGAGGCGAGCTTAGCCTATCTTCGGCAGGAGCCGCACGCGCTGAAAGCATCGCGCCACGTGGTAGAGGCGGCCTTGCACGATGGAAACGCCTACTACGGCATCAACACGGGGTTTGGCTGCTTGGCACAGCAACGTATTCCAGCGGAGGCACTCGCGCAGTTGCAGCGTAATTTGGTGCTGAGTCATGCGGTTGGTGTGGGGCCACTGGTGCCGAAGCCGATCTGTCGGCTGATGTTATACGCCAAGCTGCATGCGCTGGGACGCGGCTTTTCGGGTGTCTCGTTGTCCACCGTGGAACGGCTGCTCGCATTTGCTGAGCGCGACTTGATTCCCGCTGTGCCGAGCCGAGGAAGTTTGGGGGCTTCTGGCGACCTAGCGCCTCTCGCGCACCTCGTGCTACCGCTTCTAGGGCAGGGCGTGTTCTGGAACAGCGACGGTACGGCGACGCAGCCAGCCGACGTTGTCATCGCAGAGCAGGGTTGGGAGCCACTCGACCTTCAGCCTAAAGACGGACTAGCGCTGATTAACGGCACGCAGCTGATGAGTGCTTACGGAGCTTATGTCTTGGAGAAAGCGCAGCATTTCGTGCAACTCGCCGACATCGTGGCCGCCATGAGTTTGGAAGCGTTGCAAGGGAGCATGCGCCCCTTCGATGCGCGGATCCAGGCCATTCGCCCCCATGCCGGGCAACAGGTCGTCGCGGCAAACGTGCGGCGCTTGCTTACCGACAGCGAAATCTTGGAGAGCCATCGGCATTGTGGTAAGGTGCAAGATCCCTACTGCCTCCGGTGCGTCCCACAGGTTCATGGCGCAAGCCGCGATGCGCTGACCTATGCCACGGGCGTCGTCGAAACGGAATTGAATGCTGTTACGGACAACCCGCTCGTCTTTGCCAACGGCGATATTCTGAGTGGTGGTAACTTTCACGGACAGCCGCTGGCGCTGGCACTCGACTTTGCCGCACTCGCATTGGCTGAACTCGCGAGCATCGCCGAGCGGCGGCTGTATCTGTTGCTGGCAGGGCATGATGGCTTGCCGCGTCTGCTGATGCGCCACACGGGCCTCAATTCGGGCTTTATGATGCCACAATACACCGCCGCTGCGCTCGTCTCCGAAAACAAAGTGCTGTGCCATCCGGCCTGCGTCGATTCTATCCCGTCAAGTTTGGGGCAGGAAGATCATGTGAGCATGGGGAGTATCAGTGCCGTCAAGTTACTCGATGTCTTCCGCAACGTAGAGCAGGTGTTGGCGATTGAGTTGATGACCGCTGCCCAGGCGCTTGACTATCGGTTACCGCTTCAGCCCGGGAGGGGCGTCGCGGTAGCGCATCGGGTAGTGCGTACACATGTGCCGCACCGTGAAGCCGATGCCTCATTTCAAGAGGATTTGGCGGCGTGCCTGCGTTTGGTGCAATCGACCGCTTTACAAACCGCCATCGCCGATCACCTCGAACCGCTTGCCTGATGCCCGTTCTGCACAATATTCGCACGTTAGCTACCTGTCGCTCGGAAGGGGGTCAAAGCGCCATCCACGAAATTCAAGACGCCGCGCTGGCTTGGGAAGACGATACCATCTTGTGGGTTGGACCTGAAGCCGAGTTACCGAGTCCGTTTGCAGCGCATGAACGCCATAATGCCGACGGAGCGTATGTCATTCCGGGCTTGGTCGATTGCCACACGCACCTCGCGTTCGGCGGGTGGCGGGCGGATGAGTTTGCTTTGCGCTGCCAAGGTGTATCCTATCTCGATCTGGCCAAGCAAGGTGGCGGCATCATGTACACGGTGCGGCATACGCGCGCGAGTACTGAGGAAGCGCTCATCGAACGGTGCCACGGCTTTCTCAAGGAAATGGTCCAACTCGGCGTAACCACCGTCGAGTGCAAAAGCGGCTACGGGTTGACCGTCGAGGATGAATTGAAGACGCTGCGGGTTTATCAGCGCTTACAGCAGGCACAGCCCGTGCGTTTGGTACCGACGTTCTTGGGCGCGCATATGGTGCCGCCCGTCTACCGAGACAACCGTGCTGGGTACATCCGCTTGCTCACCGAGGACCTGTTGCCTCGCATTGCGGCAGAGGACTTGGCAACCTTCTGCGATATCTTTGTCGAAGAAACCGCTTTCTCTCCCGATGAGGCCCGCCATGTGTTGGCGGTAGCGCGTGCTCACGGTCTGCGGCCTAAGCTGCATGTCGATCAGTTGCACGATGGCGGTGGGGCAGCACTCGCAGCAGAGGTGGGTGCGATCTCGGCAGATCATCTGGAATACGCCAACCCGGAGGGTATTGCTGCCATGGCGGAGGCGGGTGTTATCGCTGTGAGTCTGCCGCTAGCCACGCTCTACTTGCAGCAGCGACCGATGCCTGCGCGGGCGTTCATGGAGGCGGGGGTGCCCGTCGCTGTAGCTACCGATTTCAATCCGGGCAGTGCTCCCAGCTATCATGTACCGCTGGCGATGATGCTCGCCTGCACGATGCAACGGATGACACCAGCGGAAGCCTTGAAAGGTGCTACGATCTATGCCGCCGCCGCCATTGGACTGCACGATGACATCGGGTCGCTGGAAGTGGGCAAACGCGCCGACTTCGTGTTGTTGGATGTACCGAGTGTCAATCAGTGGCTGTATCATTTCCGTCCCAACGCGGTCATGGCGACCTATCTTCGGGGTACCCGCATGGAAGTGGGAACCGTCGCTGCTTAAAACGCTGTATATTCGCAGCGTTTTCCAGTCTAGGTCTCCTGTGTCATGCCCCTTTTTATCAAGCCTGCCATCCAGCCCACCGAGGTGCAAGGTGACGACCTGCGCATCGGGCAGTTGCTGGGACGACGGCTAGAGGGAGCGGAACAGGCGCGTATCGCGATCATCGGCTATCCATCGGATGAAGGCGTGTCGCGCAACGGCGGACGGTCCGGTGCGGCTGCGGCTCCCGACGCCATCCGTAAGGCACTGTTCAAACTGACACCGGACCCGCGCCAATACGATGCCTTCGTCGATCTGGTTGAACACACGCTGGATGTAGGGAATGTGGTCTTGGACGAAGACCTGGAAGAGGATCAAGAGCAGTTGGGCAGCATCGTCGCGTCTTATTTGGCGCAAGGGACGACCCCCATCATCATCGGCGGCGGGCACGAGACGAGCTATGGACATTTCCTCGGCTATGTGGATGCGGGAAAAGCAGTCTCTATTTTGAATTGGGATGCGCACCCCGACGTGCGACCGCTCAAAGACGGACAAGGACATTCCGGCTCACCCTTCCGGCAAGCGATCTTGCATCCGTTTAAGAACTGCCTGAGCTATACCGTTGCGGGACTATTGCCGCATAGTGTGGCGCGTGCGCATCTCAACTTTGTGGTCATGCACGACGGAAGCTACGTCTGGCGCAAAAACATCACCCGCGAACGCATCGACCAATTGTATCGCCGAACGCCCGAGGCACTCATGGTAAGTTTCGATATTGATGCGGTTGATCAGGCGTTTGCACCCGGAGTGAGTGCGCCTGCGACAGGAGGCTTGTCGTCAGAACTGTGGTTGTACGCCGCCTATCAAGCGGGACGGCAGCCCCGTGTCTCCTCTATGGACATCGTCGAATGTAATCCGGCCGTGGATCGTGATGATCAGACGGCACGCCTTGCGGCACTCACCATCTGGTGGTTTTTGAAAGGGTTTGCTGAGCGGTCATTGGCTGAACGAAAACTAGACAAGGCGACAGAGTTCGACGAAGACGAAACCATAGACATCTGAGCCGGAACCTTCAGGATGTGGTCCGTTTCATCCGCGCTTTCTTGCTTTCGGTAGCGCTTTTTTATCCCATCACGCAGCTTCACCGTCATGAACGTGCATATTCTCACCACCGGAGGAACCATCGACAAAACGTACTTTGACGCCAAGAGCGATTACAAGGTCGGTGATCCGCAGATTCTCGAAATCCTCGATGAGGCCAATGTGCAGTGCTGCTACGAGGTGGAAACGCTGTTTCGCAAAGACAGCCTCGAATTGACGGATGAGGATCGGGCGCTCATCGCTGAGCGTGCAGCGCAAGCGCCGAGCAATCGCGTGCTGATTACACATGGAACCGACACGATGGTAGATACTGCTAATGTGCTCCGTACGCGGGTCGTGAACAAGACCGTTGTGCTGGTGGGGTCATTGACGCCCGCTCGTTTTAAGTCCAGCGATGCCGAGTTCAACATTGGGTTTGCGATGGGTGCAGTCCAAGCTTTGCCGCCTGGAGTCTACGTGGCTATGAACGGACAACTTTTTGATCCGCAAGATGTACGGAAGAACCGCGCCGCTAACCGTTTTGAGGTGCTCCCTGCCTCAGAGGTCGCCTCGTAAAGTAGAATGACCTACCTCGCAGTAAGCCACAAGGCATCAGGTTGTCTAAAGCGATGCTGACCGAAGCAAGCTTCGGAAATCGGAGATTCACATCAGTAATCCGAAGGATCACACCAGTAAATCGCAGATTCACGTAGTAAACCGAAGGTTCACTGTGTAAAACCGAAGGTTCACTTCAGTACATGCGATCAGAAAAGAGATTCAACGACGCATTGCATGGGCCTATGCACCTTTCCGACCAACATGAACACCTACGAAACGCACTTGCCCAATGGGTGACGCTGACCGATACGCAGTGGCAACAGGTAGCGCAGATCTTTCAGCGACGAGAAGCAGCCCTGCATGAACACCTGTTGTTGCCGGGCGCGATGGTGCATGAGGTGCTCTTTGTGTGCAAGGGGCTGCTGCGGTTCTATTACCTGAACGAGAAAGGGAACGAAGCCAACAAAGCGTTCATCGCCGAGAACACGTTTGCAGGGCCTTTGGGCGCCTCGGCGCTTAATCTGCCCGTGCTCTACGGTGTGCAAGCGTTGGAACCAACAACGCTGCTCGTGGCTTCGTTCGCCGACTTCACGGCGCTCTACGACGTAGATCCTATTTTTGATCGGCTTGGGCGTCGGCTGGCCGAGTGGCTGTTGATGCGCAAGGAGGTACGGGCACGCAGCCTATTGCAGCAGCAGGCCAAAGAGCGCTACCTCGACTTTGTAGCCAGCCACCCTGACTTGGTGCAACGTGTGCCGCAGTACCACATCGCCACCTATTTGGGCATCACGGAAGTTTCGCTCTCACGCCTGCGTCGGTCGCTCGTAACCGAAGCTGCATGATTTCCGGTGGAAAGCAAGCATTGGCTGATGGCTGTTTGGTATTCCCGCGCAATCCCTGCAACGTGAAACACCCCGCTTGCAACCCGACCTGTTCTTATCAAATGATAAGGCGCTCACGCTAGAGCGTGGTCTATCTTGACAATGATTCTAATCATCAAGAGCAAAAAAGATAGACGAGATGCAGATTGGATTTATTGGACTCGGCATCATGGGCAGCCGAATGGCGAGACACCTCCTTAATGCTGGACACGACCTGATCATCCACAACCGAACAGCGGAAAAAGCAACGGAGCTGCTTGATGCTGGAGCAACCTGGGCTGATTCACCCGCAGTCGTTGCTGAGAAGGTTGATGTTTTGTTTACGATGTTAGCGCATCCTGAAGCCGTGACAGCGAGCGCGTTAGGCACGGATGGGTTTTTGGATGCGCTACGTCCGAATACATTGTGGGTCGATTGTAGCACGGTACACCCGTCGTTCGCGAAACGGATGGCAGCGGAGGCTGACTCGCGTGGTATCCGCTACATGGATGCGCCCGTTGCAGGGTCCAAACCCCAGGCGGCAGCCGCCCAATTGGTGTTCATCGTAGGCGGTGCAACCGAAGATGTCGAGGGTTGTCAGCCCTATTTCGACGCGATGGGCAAGAAGCTCGTCCATGTGGGGGCAGCGGGCATGGGGACAGCACTCAAGGTGGTTGTCAACTTTATGCTGGGCACCTCTATGGCGGCTTTTGCAGAAGGCGCAGCCTTGGGGCAAGCACTAGGCTTGTCGCAGGAAACCTTGTTCAAGGTGCTCATTGGTGGGCCTGTCGTACCACCTTACATGGCCTTCAAACAAGCCAAGATGGAAGCAGGCGACTATGAAGCCGAATTTCCCCTTCAGTGGATGCAGAAGGATCTACACATGGCTGCCGTGGCGGCCTATGAAGCGGGAGCGGCGCTACCTGTGGGCAACAGTGCCAAGGAAGTGTTTCGTTTAGCGATGCGGCAAGGTTTCGCAGAGCAAGACTTCTCGGCGCTCTATGTCTTTATGACAGCGCGTTCGTAGCAGACGGAGCAACGCCTGGTTACCGGAGCACAGTGATGGTTTGGGTCTGCAATCTGTCGCCGCTCGACAGCCGGACAACATAGTGCCCCGATGCCCACTGCGAGACATCAAGTTGTCTGGTATAGCTGCCCATGTTGCCGAGCCATGTGGACGTTGCATGCACACGGCGCCCAAGTAGGTCGAACACGTCAAGGGTGTGCTCTGCTGGTATAGCAACGGCTATCTCCAAGGTGAGCGTGGTGGCTACGGGGTTCGGATACGCGCTCGTGAGAGCAAACCCGGCGGCAGCATTGTGGTGCGCAAGCGGTATCTTCACGTAAGCGTTTCGGAGTACTGGAATGGCCCATCGGCGTCATGCTGCTTGAGGCGCACATGATGGATCCCTGGAGGCAGATCAGCTAGACGGCCCTGCTGCTCCAGAGATGCTAAGCGATGCACAAGCAGGGTCTCTGGGTAAAAGCGTTTGTTAATGAACAGGCGGGCCGGTCGGGTCAAGGCCGCGTGAAAGGAGGACTGAGCCACAACGGCTAGTAGGAGCGCGAGATTGGGCAGGCTCAGGTCTATATCGAGCACGTGCACGTGCTGGCGCGTAGCCTGCTGTAGCAAGTGCAACGTGTCGTTGGTATTGCGATGAGAGGTAGAGGGTTCATCGAAACGGCCAGTGGAGACCTTTAGTTTTGCCTTCACATCATTGGTGTATATCTGACTCATATACACCTGGTGTTGACCATGGCAAGCCGAAACTCATCCGGTAGCAAAAACAGCGCACGACGCAGCCGATTCTGCACACTGAGCTTGTTACGGCCCGATTCCCCCAAACGCTTACCTATTTCCGCTACCTCTGCCCACAACCACAACGCCGCCTCGCACAACTGCCCCTGAAGCAGCGACAACACCCCCAGGTACCGATCAAATCGATCCGCTTGCGTAAACCGACGCTTCTCTAGATGCCAATGCGTCTTGGTATCTGAACTACCCCTATTTTTAGTACCAGGGGCTATGTTAGGACCACGGCCTCGGTTGAACACGTTGCCGCAAAAGCGGGTTTTATAATCGAGGGCGCTGTGGGGACGATATTCGTTGTACTGCTGACGCTAGGCCTCGACTAACACTTTTGTCTCGGCAAGCGCACCGAAGGCTTCCCGAGACAACAACTCATCACGCAGCTTGCCGTTGAAGCTCTCAACGTAGGCGTTCTGCCACGGCGCACCCGGATCAATATACACCGTCTCGGCATCGACTGCGTGCAAGTGCTCGCGAAGCGCCTTGGCAATGAACTCGGGACCGTTATCGGAGCGCACATGATCTGGATAACCCCGTTCGCACGCGACTCGCTCAATGACGCTGATTACATCCTGGCTCGTAATCGAGCGTGCAGCCACCAGTGCCAAGCATTCGCGTGTGTACTCATCAACGACAGGCATCAGCTTGACCGTACGTCCGTTCTCGGTTGTGTCAAAGAGGAAGTCGTAACTCCACACATGATTGGCCGAGGTGGCTGCCAGGCGGCCGGCATCGCCTTGGTCTTCGATTCGGCGTCGTTTGCGCTGTTTCTGCGGCACCTGTAAGCCTGCTTCACGCCAAAGGCGGTGTACCCGTTTGAGGTTAACCGACCAGCCATCACGGCGTAGTAGCGCTGCGATGCGCCGATAACCGTAGCGCGGGTGTTTGGCCGCAAGCGCCCTCATGTGCTTGGTCAGTCCGGCATCGCGCTCATAGCGTTTGCTCTGGTAGCGCTGGGTCGAACGCGGTTGCTCAAGCACCCGACACGCCCTACGCTGACTGACGTTGAAGTGGTTGAGCAGGTGAGAGACGGCATCACGCTTGCAGGCTAGAACTTTCCCCGCGGAGCATATCGATATCCAAGTCGCGCTCTGCCAGCAATCGTTTGAGGCGGGCATTCTCTTTTTCAAGGTCTTTGAGGCGTTTGGCTTGGTCGCCTGTGAGCGAGCCGTACTGGTTTTTCCATCTGTAGTACAGGCGATATGCTAGCGCCCATCTGCTCGGAGACGCCGATGGATTTGGCAGCTGTAGCTTGAGTGGCTCCTTCGGCAATGAGAGCTTCGGCTTTGCGTAGCTTGTTAACGATTTATCTGGAGATGAACCTTCGATTTGTTGTAGAGTGTGCTTTTTCATAGGATTGGACGTCTGGGGACAGCAATCCTAACATAGCAACTGGTACCAGTTCTTGGAAGCAGGTCACATCCTTGAAACTTTCCTCTATCGTGAAGCGACGTTCATACGCCTTCATCGCAGCATCAGCTTGCTCTAGAGTGGTAAACAGGTACCACGTGTGCCACTTACGACCTATGCGCCGACGCACCACGAGCGCATTGAGGCGCGGACGCTTGCCCTTCGCCTTGTGCTTGTAGATGATGTCTTTGACCAATGTGCCGCTAGCGACACAGCCCAAGTCCTTGTCCAGACGCATCGAATGGCCCTTGCCTGTCAAACAACGCACCTTCGGCTTGGCCTGCACGACGAAGCGGAAGCCGTGCCTAGTCAGAAAACGCAGATGCGTGTCCTTCGAGAAGCCGCGATCGAACAAAAACAGGGCCTGTGCAAACCGATTGGGCTGCTGCTCACGTGCCGATACGCCAGCAAAGGTTGCTTTGATCTGGCTCAGCAAGTCCTGTTCGGCTTGGTTGGGTTTACCTCGCATCTGGCCCGCGAAGTAGGCCCGTGCATAGAGCAACATCGCTCGGCCACACCGATGATCGTCCCGGTCCAAGACCACGGCGGCATAGAGCACTTCACTTCGAAGAATCACCGCAGGTAAATCGCCCACAGCGCGTCCAATCGACAACAAGCTGGATGCCAGCGAGACGCCCCTGTTGCTCAAGGATGGTTAACCGCTGGACGAGCAGGCTCTGTGGGCAAAAGCGTTTGTTTTTGAACAGACGAGCCAGTCGGGTAAGTGCAGCATGGAACGAGGAGTGCGCCGCTGCGGCGAGCAGGAGCGCGAGATTGGGTAAACTCAGTTCCATATCCAGGACGTGAGTATGGGTGCATGTGGCCCGCTGGAGCAGGGTAAGGGTGTCGTTGGCGTATTGTGTGAGTTGCGTAGGCTGGGCGGTGGTGGTTACTTTGCTCATGCTGAGGGTCTTTGTTGGTGTTAAGATGAGAAGTAGAGTGCTCATCGAAACGGCCAATGGAGACCTTTAGTTTTGCCGTAGCATGATTGGTGTATATGAGTCAGCCGTAGAACGGACTCATATTACACCTCGTGTTAGTCTTGGGAATCTGCTGCAACGTATCGGGCAACAGAAACAATGCCTGATCCAGCTGAGTCTGGACACTTAGTTTGTTGCGACCGGGTTTGCCAAAGCGCCTGCTGATATCTGCTATCTCTGACCAAAACCACAAGGTGGGCCGAACAGCATCAGCGGAGCACAGTGATGGTTTGGGTCTGCAATCTGTCGCCGCTCGACAGCCGGACAACATAGTGCCCCGATGCCCACTGCGAGACATCAAGTTGTCTGGTATAGCTGCCCACGTTGCCGAGCCATGTGGACGTTGCGTACACGCGGCGCCCAAGTAGGTCGAACACGTCCAGGGTGTGCTCCGCAGGTAGGGCGACCGCTATCTCCAAGGTCAGCGTGGTAGCTACGGGGTTCGGATAAGCGCTCGTGATAGCAAACCCAGTAGTCGCATCGTGGGGAGCAAGCGGTATCGTAACTGTAAGCATTTCGGAGTATTGGAACTGCCCATCTGCATCATGCTGCTTTAGGCGCACAAGATGGGTTCCAGGGTGCAGATCCACTAGGCGATGCTGGTAGCGCGAAGGCGTCGAGCGGGTGCCGTGTCCGGTAATGAAGGCTTGCGCCGCAAACGTTGGGGTTGCGGTGTAGGCTGGTGCTACTTCGATGGAAAAGCCTAGGTTATTGGTCTCGCTAGCTGTCGTCCACGTCAAGATGAGGTCGTGGGTATCGACGACGGCTGCGAAGTGCGTCCATTGGACGGGGAGTGACGTGGTGAAGGCTTGATTGGTGTTGCGGGTGCCAGGCGAATGCGCGGTGGGACCATCCCAGGTGAACGCGTCAACGGTGTTGCCCGAGCCGATACGTTGCAGGCTGTGCCCAACAGGGGTGTCGCTGCTCTGATTGACCAAGAGGTTGATGCTCGTCATGCCGCTTGCAGGACCTTCTGTCGCTGTTAGTGCTCCCTCGAAGGAGATAAACTCAACGACTGTGCCAGCTGGAGCTACCAGCGCAATGCCATCGGCGGGGCCGTTCTGGATACTGGCTTGGCTGAACCAGAGGGTACCACAGCCATTTTGCTCGTCAGGAAAAATGCCACTGAGCGTTTGCTGCGCATAGATGGTGCCCACATCGCGATAAAAATACAACACATAGTCTGCAAGGGAGCCGCCTGCCGTGCCTGCTAACTCCACGCCTTCGTCTTGGTCGATTCCTGCATTTTCGTAGTGGATCTCGTTGATCCAAACTACATGAGGCGGGGTGGACGCTGCTGGTGTAAAATTTCCACTGAACGCACGCGCTGCCAGGGTTGCGTCTTCGATAAACGGGTTAAGGTTTCCTTGATAGGTCGCAATGGCTTGTGAACGACTGCGCTCCAGGTCAGAGACGGGATCGGCCTCATGCCAAGCCAGCAACGTAGTCACTTGCGGAGTGAACCAAGACCAGTCGGCGTGCGCATAATGAATAGCTGCGAAGTAAAACAGCGCACGCGCTGCGTCGCCTTTATGGTCATCACGTGGTGCAAAGCGTGAGGCGGAGCCAACGTTATCTTTTTTGCTGTAGGTGCTGGCGTCAGAAAGGGGAGGCATGGTTATGG
Organism: Smithsoniella earleae; assembly: GCA_032356285.1. Lineage (NCBI taxonomy): Eukaryota > Viridiplantae > Chlorophyta > Ulvophyceae > Smithsoniella > Smithsoniella earleae. The sequence continues at coordinate 136,134 of JAULKQ010032185.1, read as the reverse complement.
TGCCTCCAGGGCCATACCAGACCTCAGCCTCCGTATCCGTGATGTCAGCGAAAGGGTAGTTGGAACGCGAACTATTGGCTTCTTGCACAACGGGGTAGAGGTGGTGCATATCGCTGTACCCCGTCGTGCCTTCTGACGCCCCCTTCGATTGGGGCCAGGTGTGTTCGGTTGAGATGTGCAAATCACTCGCAAATGCAAAACTGGTAGGATCTTGGGATAGATCCAGGCGGAGGGCGCGGCCTGTGTACACGCACCGCAAGGAATCGTTGGCTTCAAGCCGAATGCGCGCAAACAAGGTGTCGCGTGCCGCATCATACGGGAACACAAGCGTGGGGCTGTAGCTCTGACGCAAAGCCGTCAGGAGTGCTGCGCTAGAGAGGTCGGGATAAATTTGCGACGAGGACGGTGTGCTGACCGTCGCCGCTGGGATATCTGAGACATTCGGGCTATAACGAGTGCCAGCCGCAGCCTGCGCTAAGGAAGGTACTACACTCAGGAGTGTGACCACCCAGCAGGCAAAAATCAGGCGATATGTGGCAAAAAACGCCATGCAACCATTCAACCGCATCGAAGCTTGTAAAGACAGACATATCGGATAAATCCTGTATTTGTAAAGGGGCACACGGGGAGAACAAATCACCAAGATTCATCATCGGCTGAGTACCTTGATATGAATCAAGATGAGCTGCGCGTTTATGGTGCGCATATAGTATTATGGCACCCCAGCTAGCATTATCCATCTTACACAGAGGCAAACAGCGTGAAACGTTTTGTACCAATATTGATCGTGGGTGTGGTGAGCACTTTTAGTGTGCAGGCGCAATCCATGGATGAAGTAGTGGCCCAAATTCGGGAAGAAGGCATGGAGCGGTCGCAGGTGATGCACACGATGCACATGCTGACCGATGTTTTCGGTCCACGATTGACAGGTTCGCCCAGCCTGGCCCGTTCAGGAGAGTGGGTATTAGAACAAGCTACCGAATGGGGGCTGGAGAACGCACACAAAGAGCCATGGGACTGGGGCAACCCCGGCTGGGAAAACGAGCGCTTTTCGGCACACATCGTCGCTCCTGTAAAAGATCAGGTGACCGCTGAGGTGCTCGCATGGACGCCGAGTACCAACGGAACGGTGATCTCCGAAGTCGTACATATTGTGCCGCCGAGTGGGCCAACGCAAGCGGAGTTAGACACCTACTTCTCCGAGATTCGCGAGCAGATTGCAGGACGGATCGTCTTGGTCGGGGCCACCCGTTCTGCGCCCGTGCGCTTGGATCCTCGGCCTACCCGTCGTGATGACGATCAAGTGCGTCAGACGTACAGCCCCAACAACACCAATGCTCCTAGCTTTGGTCGTCGCGGGGGCAACAATCAGCCGGAGGGTACACTGAATGGGCGCGAAGTGGATGCGCAACTCAATGCCTTTTTTGTAGAGCAAGGCGTAGCCGTTCGCGTGAACCCCTCAACGATGGAGGATGGGCTGATTCGAGCTTTCTCCAACCGCACTTATGAGGCTCATGAATCCGTACCTGCCGTGGTGATGCGCAACGAAGACTATGGGCGCATCACCCGCTTGCTCAACACCGGCTATCCCGTGGAGTTGGAATTTACCATCGTCAACCGATTCTATCCTGAAGGCCGCACCGAGTACAACTATATCGCCGAAATTCCGGGCACGGAGTTTCCTGATGAAGTCGTCATTGTGGGCGGGCACCTCGATTCCTGGCATGCCGCGACCGGAGCCACCGACAACGCTGCTGGATCTGCAACGATGATGGAAGTCGTGCGCATCCTCTCAGCGCTCGACCTGAAGCCACGCCGCACCATCCGCTTGGCTTTGTGGACCGGCGAAGAGCAAGGGCTACTCGGCTCGCAAGCTTACGTGGCTGAGCATTATGGCACCTTCGAAGATCCTAAGCCAGACTACGAAAATTTCGGAGGCTACTTCAACATTGACAGCGGTACCGGCCGTGTGCGCGGCGCATCCATATTCGGGCCGCAAGAAGCGGCGTTTATTCTGGATGGTCTGCTAGAGCCGTTTGAAGATCTCGGCGTTGCCGGAGCACGTCCGAGTTTCAGTCGCTCGTTGGGAGGATCCGACCACACCGCATTTAACGCCGCCGGATTGCCAGGAGTGAGCATGGGCCAAGATCCCATCAAGTACTTCTCGCACACGTGGCACACCAACGTCGATAATTACGAGCGCATTCTCGAAGATGACTTGAAGCAGGCCGCCATCGTCACGGCGGCTGCCGCCTACGGTCTCGCCATGCGCGACTCGCTGTTGCCTCGCTTTGAAGGCGACGACATGCCAGCCGCGCGCGGACGACGGTAAGACGATACCCCTGTAGACTAGGCGTGCCGGAGGGTGCTTGTGCGGAAACGTGCAGTGTCTTCCGGCATGTTTTTTAGGAATGGCATACTGTTTATAACGCTGCTAGATAGGTCCTATTGGCTATTAAGGAGCAGAACAGAAGAACTTAGAGTGCTTGCAACATGCACGCGAACTTACGCGGAACCGTAGATAAAGGCGAAGCCAACCTTTTTCGTTACATGCAGAATGTTACAGATTTGCAATACATGTGCTTGAGCATGGTATGGACTTAGGCTACATTCAACCCGTGTTGATGTATAGCAAGCGATTCGAGTAATGCAAAGGTCTATACATATAACACCGATATGATGCCTAATCGGATTGGCAAGTTCAATTGGTCGATTAGGTGATTTTAAGCGGTAGATGAAATAATCAAAGTATTGTGTTTGTCTTTTAGTTATAGCCAAAGTAAGTTGATATATTCGATATGGTTAAATGAGATACAAAAATGATTGATTTAGGATTAGAAGGTAAGGTTGCAGTAGTAACAGGAGCCAATACTGGAATTGGGAAGGAAATATCGATGTCCTTGGCACGTGAAGGGGTTTGTGTTTTAATTCATTATTTAGGTAAATCAGAGCTTATACCTGAAGAAAGGATAACTTTTGAGGAGACTATTTTGCGGGAAAGAAAAGAGTGGCGTGAAGAAAAGGCTTTAGAGTTGAAAAATAAGATAATTGAAAACAGTGGACGTGCTGAAATTTTTGCAGCAGATTTATCAGTAGAAACATCCGCTCAACAGATAATCGACTTCGCAGAAAGTAAATTTGGGACAGTAAATATTTTAGTTAACAATGCGGCACATTGTGAGTTACCCGATACTATTCTTGAAACTAAGGCGTCAACAATAGATAGGCATTTTAGTGTCAATACCAAAGCTGCTGTCCTACTAGCCAGTGAATTTGCAAAAAGATTCATTGCGTCTGGGCAAAAGACAGGAAGAATTGTGAATATAAGCACAGACAGCGCGCAAATATTCGCAAGTCAAATTTCGTATGGTGCAAGCAAAGCGGCTGTCGAAGCATATACGAGAAGTCTTGCTATTGAACTTGGACAATATGGAATAACTGTGAACACAATTGCACCTGGACCAATACAGACAGGGTGGATTGATAAGGAGCTTGAGAGTCAAGTAATACCAAGTATTCCCGTGAAAAGACTCGGATATCCTAGTGACATTTCTAGCTTTTTGTTGTTTTTAGTTTCCGAGCAAGCATCTTTTGTGACAGGGCAGGTGATAAAAGTCTCCGGAGGGCATGCTATTTAACGGAGCACTGCTATAGATTAAGGAACAGGCAAGGAGACTGTGTTACCGACGAGAACATTCGCTTGCAAAAAAATATGCAACGAGGTTGTGGCATAGCTTGCGATCCGTAGCCGTTGCCAAGATCTTGCTGACGAACCTGCCAAACTAAAATGTATCAAGCCATGCTACAGTCTTTTCCCCTCCGTCGCTATACCTATAGCTTTACCGTACTTGTTTGCCTACTCTTGCTCGGTTGTGCCGCCGAAACGCCTACGTCTGATGCGCAACAAGGCAGCGACTACATTACTTTTCTCGGAAGTGATACACTAGCCGTTGAATCCGCACGGACCGAAGGCAATGTAACCTACGCGACTGTCGTCTTTCGCTCGCCGCAAACCACCTACCGCACCTATGAGCTGACAACAGCTTCTGAGGGCGGAATCGAGCGTTTTGAGGAATCCGTCTATTCGGGCGGTGCTGCAACAGGCGAGCCAATCACCCAGCGCACGATCACGCGGATGGGGGATAGCCTCCAGGTAGAGACTATGCGCGACGGCGAAACGCAAACGCGCATGGTATCAGCGGAGGCCGTTATGCCCTTCCTTGATACGGTACACTGGCCGTTGGATGTGCTGCTCCAGCGTGCGTATGCCACCGGAGAACATGAGATCGAGTATCTCTTCCTGACTGGCAACCGTACACGCCCCTTTGTATTTCGTCGGCTAGCACCTGACTCCATGACCATCGAGCATCCCACGCGCGGAGCCGCTGGCGTAACGGTTTCGGAGTCGGGTGCGTTGGTCGTGCTGGATGCTGGCGAGACGACGCGCAAAGTACGTGTTGTTCGTGGTGCTATCGACATCGAAGCGTTAGGGCAGCGTTTTGCTGCTCGTGATGCGGCAGGGCAGTCGTTTGGGGCACTGTCCACACGCGGCGAAGCGACGGCGGACGTGCATGGTGCGACGATTACAGTGGACTACGGCGTGCCGTACAAGAGAGGCCGCGCCATTTTTGGCTCGTTGGTCTCCTGGGGCGAACGCTGGCGGACGGGAGCCAACCGTGCTACTCATTTTACGACAGATACGGATCTCCGCTTCGGCGACGTGGCGATGCCCGCAGGCACCTACACGCTCTCCACAATTCCTCAGCCCGATGGCGGTTTGCTGCTCATCAACACGCAAACTGACCAAGGTGGGACCACCTACAATGCGGACCAGGACTTGGGCCGTGTACCTATGACGATAGCTGCGTTGCCGGAATCCGTAGAGGCATTCACGATCCGCGTAGAAGAGGATGGCGATGCAGGTGTGTTGCGGCTCCAGTGGGATCAGACCGAGTTTCGCATTCCGTTTACCGTCGAATAGACGTAGGCTAGGACCTTACACATGATGTACCGCTAGGGCAAAAAGAAAAGGCGACGGGACTCGGCCAGACATCCCGTCGCCTTCGCAAGGCACCTTCCGACGCAAGCTCGGCCAACTTGCGGTGTTCGGAATAGATTTGCGGTGCCTAAGGAGGTACAGCTGGCAATATAGGTATCTCGATCTGGTCTGCAAACCTTTTCTTGTTACGTTTTTGAGATTGTTACCATTTTTCCTTGACATTTTCTCTTGCAACCCGAGCAGGCTTCAGAAAGAGAGTAGCCTCTTGGGCGAAGAGGCTGCAGGTTGGCTGCAAACTAGTATATTGGCCTCGTTGGGGGGCGCTCTCCATCTTTTCGCTAAACGATTCAGTCTTCGCCACATATGCTAGCATCCAAACCTCTTCCGCTCCTGCGCCGTCTTGCCGTCGCACTTTCCATCGTCATGTTTGCTGCCTGCCAGCCGGAGGCACCCTCCTCGGATCGCGTGGTCACCTTCAAAGGCCGCACCATCGACTTGGCTCCTTATGTAGAAGGGTTTCCCTATCGCGGCTATACCCCTGTTTTGAAAGCAGATAAACTCTATTATTACCGCGTAGGCGCGACCGATCAGTTGATGGAGCTGGACCTGAGCAGCGACCGCTTAGACTTGGCCGAGGGGCGTGTATTGTCCGACATCAACTTTGCCGATCGCAACGTGTGGGGCATTCGCTACCGCGCCACCGATGGCAAGCTCTATTGGTCGGGCGATGAGCAAAACGACGAGGTCATCAACCTCTACCGCTTTGATACGGAGACGGGGGCCATAGACAAGCTAACCGATGTGCCGTACATCTTCGGGTGGCGGTGGAGTCCAGATGAAAACCAAGTGGCCTACATTGCACGATTGGGCGACAAAGATGAGCGACTCGGCGAGTTGCGCATTTTGGACGTGGAAAGCGGTGAGGAGCGCGTGGTGTTGCAAGATACGCCCGAGATGCGGTTCACGTGGAGCGCTCCCAGCTGGCAGCCCAATGGGGAGGGGGTTGTGATTGGAGCCGTGAAAAATGCGGATCGCACGTATGGTAACCTCCTTTACATCCCACTAGACGAACAGCCTGCGCAGGCTCAAATCGTCACCGATCCTGAGATGGCGCGGCAGTTCCCGGGGGCGTTAGAGGAATGGGTGTCGGACGATGCGTTTCTGTTTGTCTCCAACGAGTCTGGGTATACGAACCTTTATCGTTACAACGTACGCACAGGCGAGCAGACAGCCGTGACGACGTTGGAAGAAGACCTGGGCAGTGTGGAGGTGATGACCGTGGATGGTGAGCAGCGGGTCTTGGCCGTGATTCAGCGACCTGCCGAGAACGAGTTGATGGTGCTGGACCCAATGACAGGTGAGGTCTCGCAACGCGAGATTGTGGGGCGCAACGTTGGCATTCTAGATGAACATGAGGGCGAAGTGCTGACCATCGCCACATCAGCAGCGTCGCCGTTTCAGATTGATGCGCTGACGATCTCGGATGATGGTCTGGCTTTTACGTCCAAAATCACATTGCCCGAAAGCCTGCAAGAGCAGATCATCCATGCGCGTGTCGAGCGCGTGTCGTATCCAACCTTCGACGTCGATCCGGAGACGGGCGAGCCGCGCATGCTGCACGGCTTTCTCTATCATCCCGAAAATCCATTGCCCGAGGACGAGCAGCTAGCCATGATTACCTCGTTTTATGGGGGCGGCAATGCGTTTAGCAATCGGATTCAGATTCTGACCCAAGCGGGTATTTACGTCTTCAGCCCGTCGCCGCGCGGGAGTTCTGGCTTTGGGCGCGACTTTGCCGCATTGAATGATAAGGACCTCGGCGGCAACGAAATCGTCGACATCATTTACGCAGGCAAGTATCTGAGCGAGCGGTTGGGCATTCCGCCGGAGCGCATCGGGCCGTACGGCGGTAGCCACGGTGGCTATGCGACCATGCGCCTGCTGACGTTTCCCGGCGAGATCAACGGCACGGACGCGTCGTTCGATTGGGGCTTTGGCATCAGCCATGCGGGCTTCAGCGACATCGTGCGGTTCTATCGCATGAGTAATATCCCCGATTGGGTCACACTCGAAGCTGGAGACCCTGAAGCCGAGTTCGACAAGCTCATGGATCGTTCGCCGATTTCCCATGCCGACAAGCTGGAGGGACGTTTGTTGCTTACCCATGGCTCTAACGACAGCCGCGTGCCCGTGGTCGAAAGCCGGACGATGGCAGAGGCGTTGCGGGATCTGGGCAAACCTGTGACCTACATCGAGTTTGAAGGGCAAGGCCATGGGATCAAGGGGCTAGAGAACACCGTGCAGTTTTACCGCTCGTGGTTCGACTTTCTGGATGGCCTTGATGAGCCCTATGTGCCAACCACCGATCAAGCCGATCCGTTGCCCCAAAGTGCAGGTGGGTAGTCGTTTTGCTGCGATGGCGAAAGAGACTGTGATGCTGCTGAGCAGAGGATGTGTTGATGGGTAGCGCCAACGAACACCAGGATCGACCGCGCCGTATGGTTTCTCTCGTACCAAGCCAGACGGAGTTGCTCGCGGATTTGGGACTAGACGCGGAAGTGGTCGGCATCACGCGCTTCTGTGTCCATCCGGCGAGCTGGAAGGCGCGCAAGACCATTGTCGGCGGCACCAAGAACGTGCACGTGGATCGTGTTAAAGCGTTGCAGCCCGATCTCATTCTAGCGAACAAAGAGGAAAACACGCGTGCGGATGTTGAGGCGCTGCATGGTGTAGCTCCGGTCCATGTCACCGATGTGGCTACGGTGGCAGATGCCTTTACCATGATCGAAACGGTAGGCAAATTGGTCGGCAAACGCTCCGAAGCAGAGGAATTGGTTGCGACCATCCAGGCACGCGTGGCAGCTATGCCTGTAGCTGAGCCGATGCGTGCGCTTTATCTGATTTGGCGCGATCCCTACATGACCGTAGGCGGTGACACCTTCATCCATGATGTCATGCGCTTGGGAGGCTTTGCCAATGTGTGTGGAGCTGCCACGCGCTATCCTGAACTCACGCCGGCGACTTTGCAAGCCATGCACCCCGATGTCGTCTTGCTATCGAGCGAACCGTATCCGTTTAAGGCGAAACACATCGCAGAGATCCTGGCGCTTCTGCCGGATGTGCCCGTTTGTTTGGTCGATGGTGAGCCGTTCTCGTGGTATGGCAGCCGTATGCTGCAAATGCCTACGTATGTGGCTGATGTGCGTCGCCGGATTGCGGAGATGGCAACCTGATAAGCCTTCGCCTGTTGGACGAGCACCCCGCTTACGTAAACCTTTCCCCACATCCTATGCACGCGCTTCGGTTATCCACCACGGTCGTTGTATTTCTCGTTGTTCTGACAGGCTGCCAGTCTACTCCTCCCTCTGATTCGGATGATGCGCTACGGGCACGTGCGCAAGCGTTGGCACAAGAGCATATCATCGTTGACGGGCACATCGACATTCCCTATCGCCTCGGCATTTTCAGCGAAGATATTGCGCAAGCAACGATTGGCGGCGACTTCGATTATCCGCGTGCCAAGGACGGCGGGCTTGATGCCCCCTTCATGTCGATCTTCATCCCTGCCGAACGGCAGCAAATCCCTGGATCGGCAAAAGCGCTGGCAGACTCACTGATCGAGATGGTCAAAGGTTTTGCGGCGAACGCGCCCGACAAGTTTGCCGTGGCGACCAGCCCCGATGACGTCCGTGACCAGTTTGCTCAAGGGCTGATCTCGCTGCCTATGGGCATGGAAAACGGTGCGCCGATTGAAGACGACCTCACCAACGTCGCATACTTCTTCGACCGAGACATCCGCTACATCACGCTCACGCACGCCAAGGACAATCTTATTTCGGACTCTTCGTATGACACGACGCGGACGCACGACGGGCTGAGTGCTTTTGGCGAAGACGTGGTACGTGAGATGAACCGCCTCGGCATGATAATCGACATCTCGCACGTGTCCGATAGCGCGTTCTACCAAGTGTTGCGTATCACGGAGGCTCCGGTGATGGCCTCCCATTCGTCGGCCCGGCACTTCACGCCCGCGTGGGAGCGCAACATGAGCGACGACATGATTCGTGCCCTCGCCGAGAACGGCGGCGTCATCATGATTAATTTTGGCTCGGCGTTCCTGCGCACCGAATACCGCCCAATGAGTACACCCATCCAGCAAAAACTCGCCGTCTTCTTGTCGCAGAACAACCTTGCCCGTGATTCGCCGGAAGCCGTTCGCTACTTCGAGCAGTTGCGCAAAGAGAACCCCGTTGGCACCATTGACGATGTCGTTGCGCACATTGAGCATGTCGTTAACCTTGTAGGCATCGACTACGTCGGCCTCGGCTCCGACTTCGACGGCGTGACGACGCTGCCCGAAGGTCTCAACGATGTGTCGATGTATCCCAACCTCGTCTATGAACTCCTTAAACGCGGCTACTCCGACGAAGACATCATCAAGCTGCTAGGCGGCAACGCCATGCGCGTATGGGATGAAGTCGAGCGTGTGGCTGCTGCGTCGTAAGGTTGCATGCCGAGACTGCACCTATGTGGACGAACCGTTCTGGCTTGGTTTCTCTAAATAGGCCAATATGTGTATATATGCTGTAGGCTCATAGGTGATTTCGCAAGATCAACAAACGTATGAATCCCTTGTTTCAAGAGGTTCCCACTGTAGATTCCCTGATAGATCCCGATACCCTGCGGATACTACTCGGTGGCTTGGGAGCCGTACGTGTTGAGGCACTGCATACGTTGGGCTACTCAGGATCTCAGTTCTTCCGCGTGACTCTCGATAGGCAGACCCATGAACTGGAATCGTTTATTGTAAAACGCACCATACTTAACGAGGATTGGTTTTCCAACAGGACTCAGGATCTCATCGGGCGAGAGGCCGCCGTGCTATTGGCTCCGCAGTTCGCAAGAATCCGCCAGATATTTCACCTTCCGTATCGAGCCGTCGCCGTAGAGACGGGCCAGTTCGCGGTGCTCATGGATGATGTCTCGACGTGGCTGCTCCCAGATGAACGGGTGCCGCTGGCACGTGAAGATGAAGACCTGATTCTCCGAACACTGGCTCAACTCCATGCCACGTTTTGGCAATCCTCCAAGCTGGAGGAACTCACGTGGCTACACAAGCCAGCCGACTTTTTGTATATCATGGGTCCCCACGGTCATGGCGATCCAGAGAGCACAGGGGGATCCGCAAGGCAGGTTCATGAAGCGGTTCGAGTGGGGTGGCAAGTCGCTCTGGAACTCCTCCCCGATGCGACACGAAGGGCGCTCTGCCGCCCCACTGCAGAAATCGCAGCTTCGTGGTCTCACCTCCCAGTCACACTCATTCATGGGGACGCGAAAATCGCGAACTTCGCTGTGTTACCTAATCGGAGGCTTTGCGCCCTGGATTGGGCTTTTGTCGGTTGGGCTCCGTGCACGTTCGAACTGGGATGGTATCTCGCGGTGAATGCCTCGCGGTTGAGTGACACGAAAGAGTATACGCTGATACGATATCGTGGCTTTCTAGAGTCGCATTTGGGCTTCCAGCTTGAAGATGAACTTTGGGAAACACTTGAGGAAGTCGGCCTTGTATGTGGAGGGCTGATGCTCTTGTGGTCCAAGGGGGCAGCAGTGGCAGCAGGCCGTCCATCTGCAGAGTTGGAATGGGCGTGGTGGGAAGGACGTTTGAGTAAATGGGCCAGCAGTCTACGATAGCGTCTTCGAAGACTGAAGGCACGAATGGTAGGAATCTACATCCTTGGTCTTTTCTCGCTGCTCGTTATCCTTGGCTCGCCGCTGCGCGTGCCTTCCCATCAAGTTGGCACGGAGGTGCTGTACCCAATACCTTTTCTGAGAACAACGGAAGGTTCACGAAGTAGATCGGCGATTTGAGGAGCTGCGAATGGCCTCAGTCGCTCGGCTCTTATGCAGGGATAACTTTTCCCGCGAATCCGTACCATGACTTGAGCGTTTCGTGCTGTAAGTGGCTCAATACAACGGCTTTCGATATGGCTTCTGCAAAATCTGTGTACCGTGACCAAATCTTGGCTGAAATCGACAAGATCCCAGCGGAGTATTTTCCGGCTCTGATCAAGATGATGCAGGCCTTCCGAGAGGGCGTGACGCTACCTTCAGCTGAAGACAGCTTCCGCCAAGGGTGGCAGGAGGCGCTCGCAGGACAAACGCAGCCTCTCTCTGAACTCTGGGAGGATATAGATGCTTCGTGACGATGTGCCTCGTCTTGAGATCGTCTTTACGCCCGAGTTCAAAAGAAATGTGCGCCGTTTGGCGAGAAAGTATCGACGCATTCGGTCCGATGTTGCGCCCGTAATTAAGCAACTGGAACGAGGAGAAACACCGGGCGATCAAATTCAGCGCATCGGCTATGCGGTCTTTAAAGTTCGCATCCGCAACACAGATGCTCAGCGCGGAAAGAGCGGTGGCTATCGAATGCTCTACTATGTGCGAACAGCAGACCAGGTTATACTTGTGACCATCTATTCAAAAAGCGAGCAGGGCGATCTTGCTGCTGCTGAGATTCGCCGCATTATTTCGAACTATGAGCAGTAGTAAAACCAATCTGCGCATAGCCCTTTTCTTTAAACCTACAACCCCGAGCGTCTCAGTGTTTGCGCTTGAGTTGGGCGGCGGCTTCTTCGAGTTCGTAGCTCAGCTCTTCCGAAAGCTCCTCAGCGGCGGCTTCGAGTTCTTCGATGAGGGCATCGAGTTCGTCTTCATTCAGGTTCTCACGGATGGCGCGGTGAGCATCGTCCAAAATGCCTTCTAGGTCGAGGTCTTCCATCATCTCACCGAGGTCGATGTGGATTTCGACATCGCGAAGGGCCTCTTCGACGGCACGGGCGATGTCGCTGGAGATGGCGAAGGCGGCATCCAACGCATCCTCGGTGCCGATGACCAAGTCGCCGTCTTCAATGCGGTAGCTGTGGTCGCTGTGGCGGATGGGGTCTTTAATAACGATGCGGTATTCGTGCTTGGCACGGCGGTCGCGTTCGATCGTAAAGGCCATCTGGTGCGTGAAGTCGCTGGTTTCGTCGGCGTCAAGCGTTGTTTCGACATGGACAACCCGCTCGCGGCGGTTCGGGCGTTCATGCAGTGAGATGTCGGTCACGCGGCCTACTTCCACGCCGTGGTAGAGCACAGGTGCACCCGCTTCCAGGCCATCTACGTCGTCATAAACAACCGTGACATCTTTCGTGGGTTCGCAGGCCATTAGGCCGACTAGGGCTATTGTGAGCGCGCCGAACGTAAGCAAACGGGGTATAGCGAAGCGATTCATAACAGGGGCATCCCAGGTTGGTTCAAAGATAACGTGTGTGGTGGGGTTGCTTAGATGTGGTAGCCTTACGAGGGAGCCAGCGAAAGGTTGTTGATGTGTTGGCGAGCAGTCTTGTTGCGCTGTGCAGGCTACAGCAGTTTTTTGAGCAGCACGATTTGCCCGAGGTGATAGAGGTTGTGCTGAATGACGCCATGCACATGGACATAGTTTGAGGAAAACCCATCTGCCACAGCCTGATCCAAGTCGACCTCATGAAGCGTCATCAGTTGCCTCTGCAAAGTAGCATAGCTTGCTGCTAGCGCTTCTCGAACGGCCTGCCATTCGGCTTCCGAGGGTGCCGTTGGCGTGGGCGGAAAGTTGGTCGCCTCGTCAGGTCGGAAGGGTTCGCCTTGCAGGCGGCGGGTCACGGCCTCTTGCCACGTGATGAGGTGTAGCACAAGCGTCCAGATCGTATGGGCATCGACAATGGGACGTGCCGCCGCTTGCTGTGCCGTTACATCGCGCAGGACATCGGTGATGTTGGGACCGTGCCACGCCTCACCGTCGTAGGCGCGCTGCAACTGGTCGCTGATACGATCAAGTTCAGACATTGGACATGTTTCGGAAGGCATAAAACGCACCACTACAGTACACAGCCGTGACAGGTTTAGCAAGGGTGTTGTACCTTGCCCGTTCAACCAACCTCTCATTCCTATGGCTTCTGGATCCAACACCTACTTTACCGAGCAACAAGTTAGTCAGATCCTCAAAGATGCCAGCGAACGCCAGGCGGCAGCCGGATCGGAGCGCGTAAACGGTCTTTCCGCCGAGGACCTGCAGCAGATCGCGTCTGAGTTGGGAATTGAGCCGCATCATGTGGAAGCGGCCTTGGCTGCCCATGCACGAGAGCAGGCGGATGCGTCAGGATATCATCTGCTCGGCGGCCCATTGTCGGTTGATATCGAGCGTGTGGTGGAGGGCGAGTTGCCCCCCGATCAGTGGAGTGATTTGACGACCCATATCAGCCGCACGTTCAATCATGTAGGCCAGTCGTCGCAGGTGGGACGAACGCTTCAATGGACCGCCCAGCATCGGTTCCAGCAGATCCACGTAGCTCTCACACCTCGGGATGGCAAGACCAAAGTGCGCATCTTCACCAAGTACGAGCGCTTGGCTGCACTCACGCATGCGCCGCTCACGATCCTTTCTTTGCTGGGGATTCTTCTTCCGCTGGAAGCGGGTTGGTCTGCGCTTGGTGTTGTACTGGCGGGCATGCTCATCGTGGGTAGTGTACATATGGCGCTGCGCTTGGCCTTCGGTAAGGTAGCAGCCAGCAAGCGGGACCAAGCCGAGACCGTGATGCAAACAATAGAGCAGGCTTTAGCCGAAGCTGCGGCACAGCCTGTGCCTGCGCCGCACGTCACCTCGGTCTTACCAAGTGGGTTGCTAGATGGCGTCGAGGAGGAACTATCGGAAGAGAAAACGCCTATACGCCGACGGACAAAGGCTTAGGGCGTCCAAGTTTTGACCTGGGTCAGCGGGATCTGTTTTCAGTTCTCAGTCTTCAGAGAGTGCAACACCAGCTATCCGCCGTCAGCCTTGTAGCTGTGAGCGCCAGCGGCCTGTCTCGTGGCATATGCGCGAAGCGGAGCCTTCCCACTCAATCTACGTGAGAGGATCAACGATCACTCACTACGTGTGTGTCCCCCCTAGGTAAGCCCGAAGCTCGAAAATCCAAGTCTGCGATGGGCCAAAACGCTGCACCAAGCACGTAGGTCAAAACTTGAGTTAGGGCGCACGACAAATTGCACAAAAAGGCTGTCATGGCGAGCACCCGAAGGGAGCGCGGCCATCTCATCTGCTCCGTGATAGCACTGCTATCGAGAGATTGCCACGTCGCTACGCTCCTCGCAATGACAACGGATAATGAACGGTGTGCATGTTGTCATGCGCCCCTTGAGTTAGGTACTTCGAGTAGCTCTGCGAGGATGCATCTTGAAAAGCAAAAAATGATACATACAAATAGCGGTATTCCATGCGGGTTATTGTATCTGGATGTGCTGCTCGTAGGGCTGTATTCTCACGGTAGTGTTCTAGGTCTGGCATGAGTGAAAGAAGTAGACTGCGATGGAAACCGTTGAAGATGTTGCCCACGAATTGGTTCGCATCGTTGATCGGGCGGCGGAAGAACTGAAGGAGCTGGAAGAGTCAGTCGTCACACATAAGCCAGAGGAAACGACGTGGTCCATCAAAGAAATCATCGGCCACCTGATCGATTCTGCGACCAACAACCATCATCGTTTTGTTCGGGCGCAAGAAGGGGGTATGCTGCGTTTCCCCAAGTACGAGCAAGATCATTGGGTACACGTCCAGGCTTACAACTCCGCCAAATGGAGTGAACTCGTCGCGTTGTGGCAGTTGTACAATCGACATCTGGCCCGTGTGATAGCACGCACGCCAGCTGACATGTTAGCGGTTGAGTGCCGGATTGGGCCATACGAACCCGTATCGCTTGCCTACTTGCTGACCGATTACGTCGACCACCTGAAGCACCATCTGAGGCAGATCGACGAGCGGCGTGCGGCATAAGATCATGCTCGTGATTAGCCGTTGGCGAAAGCGCGCAGTTGGCTCTTTAGGGACCTCGGCCTGAAATGCACAGCAAGACCATAAGGCTGTAGGCGTGTTGTGTATTGTATGGAGAGGGGGCCTCTAGACAATTCTCTAAAGAGGGTAGCACAATCAGTACTGCGGGCGTCCTTGTCGACACGTCTTCGGGCGATACCCCCCGATGCAATCTTGTTGTGTGTCGATGCGATTGAGTACGCCTTGGTCGAAGCTGTCGCACAACCTGCTCCGGCTCCCCGTGTCCCATCTATTTTGCCGAGTGGGTTGCTAGATGGCGTTGAAGAGGAGGTCGTAAGCGAGCCAGTTCGTATACAGGGACGGATGAAGGCATAAGGCGGTTGCTGCTGGCATTTAGCCTTCTAGGCATACTAGCTGCAGAAACGTTGCGTTGTTAGGGCTGCAACGGCATTTGGTCGTTACGTGCGGTTTAGGTCCGCAATCACAAGGGTGTTCAGTGTCTCTTCTAGTTCCTATGGTAATCTTGTTGCTCGTTTCGCATCTCATGGCCCTTGGACGGGCAGGAGGTAGTGTTCCAGGTGAATGGCAGCGGCACGTATCGCCTGTAGCCGAAGCGCTTCACAAAGTCTTTTTTGTTGATGAGGACTTCGGGTGGGCCGTCACCTACGGAACAGGCACCATTATTCATACGAGCGATGGAGGTGAGACGTGGGCAGTCCAAGCGACCTTGAATGCTGATTATATCGAGCGCATTCAGTTTTTAGATCGTAAGGTAGGTTTTGTATGTGGCGATTATGGCTATGTATTCAAAACCACTGATGGCGGTGCTACATGGGAAGAGATTAGTCCACCCGTAGCCCAGCGGATCCAGGAGAAGTACCGGAACGATCCGAGCATAGCGCCGCCCGACGGGCAGTTCGTGGCGTACTACGACATGGAGTTTTTCGACGAGGACTATGGTTTTGTGTGGGGCATCGCGTTTAATCCAACAGATCGCCGAAATACTTTTGGCTATACCCTCTTTGAAACGCATGATGGGGGAGCCTCATGGGAGCGGTTGTCCAATGAAGCTATGCGAGGTTATCGAGCACAGCTTATGTTCTCTGAACGACTGCCCTACGACAAGCGGACGGTCTTTGGCATCCATTATGGTGACCGTAAACGTGCGTGGCAGGCCGCTCGGCATGACGGAAAACCAATCGTTCGCAGAACCGTCGATGGGGGGCAAACATGGTCCGATCAGCCATTGCCTGATCTCGGAGATTGGATGTTACGAAACATCGCCTTCTTGGATGAAAATCGAGGTTTTGTGGTAGGAGGAGAGCGTCTACGCGTTGATGGAAAGGTCACATTTGGGCGAGGGATCGTGCTCTACACAGAAAATGGCGGGGAGACCTGGGCGCCTTCAGATCAGGTGCTGCCCGCGCTGCACGACATCGTGTTGTCGCCTACCCGCGTATGGGTGGTTGGACAAGAAGGGGCCCTCTTCAGTCGACCTCGGTAGTAGGTATTGGCACCAACACGTATGTTTCACGAAAACGCTATCGAAGCTGTAATGCGGCAGGTGTGTGCTGCACGAAGGGGCTGTCCGCACTTAGACAACGACCTAACGAGTACAACAAGATTGGCAATGCCAGATGCGCTACGTTCTCCTTGGATTGGGCTTCTTCACCTTCATGCTGATCGATGCGCAGGCCCAGACGGTGTCTACGACGGCTGAACGCAGGGTGTGCTGGAGCAGCAATGCAGGATTTTTTGTCGATACACCTTCAGGGGATATCCTCATTGATGCGATCTTGTCAAGCGACGATGCGATTGCGCGGGCTGAAGAGCCGTTTGACGAGGTACGCCTCATCTTTGTAAGTCATGTGCATGGTGATCATTTCAATGCAGCGGGCCTACGGCGGCATCTGGCAGCCAACGCCAAGGCGCATCTCATTGTCACGCCGCAAAGCTATGCTGCCTTGAAACGCTCGGGCTGGGAAGCCGCTTGGGACGAGCGCGTCACCGTGGCTTTGCCTGACTGGGAGGTACTGGAAGCTTTTGAGGCTGATACCTATGCTGGGCACATCATGCGTTTCGATCATGGGGCCACGGAGAACATAGGGGTAGCTGTGGCAGGACCGGATGTGCGTCTCCTGTATGCGGCAGGCGGTTGGTATAGCGACGAACGCGTGGCTCAGCTTGAAGCGCTTTACCCCGAAACAGATCTCGTCATCGCCAACGTTTGGCCCCTCGGAAACGCCGCATACGTGGACAGTATCCATGAACGGTTTGCGCCCGCTTGGCTGCTGATGGCACACCACGCGGGACGTCAGGACGGCATCGTACGTCGTAATGGCGGAGCGGAGAGGATGGAGCAAGCGATGAGCCGCGCTGGCATGCAGGGGCGCATTTTCGGCAGACGAATGGCGTGTGAGCCGTTCTAAACAGCGGGGTCGTGCTCAAAGGGGAGAGGTGTCTTAACCATTTCTGATGATGTTCGTTTAGAGGGACTCCATGAGCATAACCGCCTTCTTAAGCCATGTCTCATCTAGCCCTCATTCGCTCCGTAGTCCTCGTATGCATTGGCCTATTGCTGGGGCAGGCCTTGCCTCTACATGCACAAGATGCTAGCCGTACAGGATCAGATGCCGTCTCCTCAGTCGTGCAGCCCTCCTCCGAGCGACGTATTGCGGTCACGTTTGATGACTTGCCTAGCACGACGCGTCGTGGTTTGTCCTGCGACGAAGATGCGGTGCTCGCACGCAATGAGCGGCTCCTGGCGCATCTGGAACGGTATGCTATTCCAGCAGCGGGATTCGTCAACGAGGGGCACCCGTGTGGAAGGACGGATGCGTTGGAACAGGTGCTGCGTCGCTGGTTGGAGGAGGGGCACACATTGGGCAATCACACCTATGCCCATACCGACCTGAATACGGTATTGCTTGCGGCCTATATCGCTGATATTGAGCGAGGCGAACGGATCACCAAGCGACTGCTCGCCGAACGCGGCGAACGGTTGCGCTATTTTCGGCATCCGTTGCTGCGTGCCGGGCCAGATTCGGCGCGGTGGCAAGGTCTGCGCGACTACCTGGATGCGAGCGGCTATACCGTTGCTCCGGTCACCATCGACAACCAGGAATGGGTGTTCGAGGCCGTCTACCGTCAGGCCAAGATGCGGAGCGATGAGGCGACGATGGCGCGTGTCGCCGAAGCCTATGTGCCTTATTTGTCGGCTGTCGTCGAGCATTTCGAGGCATGGTCGGCTCAAGTCGTAGGCTACGAACCGCCACAAATTCTTTTGCTCCATGCCAACATGATTAACGCGGATCATTTTGGGGCCGTGGCGGCGATGCTGCATGACCGAGGCTATACCTTTATCTCGCTGGACGAAGCGTTGGCAGACCCGGCCTATGCGCTGCCCGATGGCTACATCGGACCTCGGGGCCTTTCGTGGGTACATCGCTGGGCGTTAGGAAAGGGCATGGACAGGCTAACCGAGGAGCCTCGCGAACCACAATGGCTAGCTGACCTGTTTGAAACCTACTAATCATGTGCCAGAACTGTTACTAGGGATAGCATACCTCTATGGGTGGATCACTGCCCGGCGTGATGGGTACACTCCGTCCGTATCTAAAAAGAAGTATCTGGGGTTCTATGATTCAGTCGGCGGTTGTCTTGCAGGCTGTTGTGGATCAGGCAACAGCGCAAGGGTATGTGGCGCTCGACACCGAATTTGTCAGCGGCTCGACCTATTATGCCAAGCTTGGCCTTATCCAAATTGGTCTCTCGCGTAAGGAGTGTCATCTGGTAGATGTGGTCGCGTTCGATGACCTCTCGCCCCTTGCAGACCTCATCGCTAACTCCGGCGTTACCAAAATCCTCCACGATGCACAGCAGGACTTGTTCTTGCTCAGGCGTGCTACGGGAGCCTATCCGCGTAACGTCTTCGACACCCAACTGGCGGCTGGATTTGCGGGTATGCGTTCGACGATCTCGCTGAGTGGGTTGGTACGCAGTGTCCTCCACATCAAACTCGGCAAAGGCGAAACCCGCTCTGATTGGTTGCGTCGCCCGTTGTCCAAGAGCCAGCGGGCCTACGCCGAAGATGATGTGCGCTATATGCCGGAGGTATATCAGCATCTACAGAAGATGTGTGCTAAGCAGGGACGCGCGGCGTGGTGTGCTGAAGAAATGGCGCAATACGAGGACCGCAGTCTGTACGAGGAAAAGGATGTTCAGCGCGTCTTTGAAGAGGTCAAAGGGCAGGGTAAAGTGAAGGGACAGGCGCGCGCCACTTTGCAAGTGCTCGCTGCTTGGCGGGAGACGGAAGCCCGTCGCCGTGACCGACCACGTGGGCGGATCTTGCTGGATGAAACACTGGTTTCGCTGGCGCAGCAACCACCGCAAGCTCTTGAAGACCTCAAACGCTACAAAGGCCTGAACACGCACACAATCAAGCGCTACGGACGCACCTTGTTGCGGCTCGTTGAGCAAGGAGTAGCCGTGCCTCAAGAGCAGTGGCCGGATGTGCCACACCGCGTCCACATGGATGAACACCTCAATGTGCAAACGGACTTTTCGCTCGCCTTCCTTAAAGGGCGCGGCCTTCAGGAGGGCATCGACCCAGGCCTCATCGCCACGCGCTCAGATGTCAGAGCTTGTGTAATGGCGCAAGGCAATGGCTCTCTGGCTCAAACGCGCCTCATGCAAGGGTGGCGTGCCGAGTTCGTCGGCAACGACTTGGTACATTTGCTCCAGGGCAAAGGAGCCGTGCGCATCAATGCGAAGACAGGGTTGCCCGAGCATGTCGCCTAGGCGCAGTTACAGGGTGCAGGTTTAAGGTTTCAGGCGACTGATCAGCTGACTTTGATACTTGCAAGAGTGTGACGTCGCTACACGTGATTTCTTGGGTGGTTAAAAGGATAGGGCACCTCATATGAAGAGCCATTCTCCGTTTGCTGAGCTTACCGTATTGGAGCTTGCCAGTGTGCTGGCAGGGCCAAGTGTGGGGCAGTTCTTTGCGGAGCTAGGGGCACGGGTCATCAAGGTCGAGAATACACGCACGGAGGGAGATGTCACGCGGCACTGGCGGCTGGTCACGGAATCGAAAGAGGGATCGGTATCCAGTTATTTCGCGTGTTGTAACTGGGGAAAAGCATCAGTCGCGCTCAATCTCAAGACGGCATCGGGCCAGCAGATCGTACGGCACCTAGCACAGCAGAGCGACATCGTGTTGGCAAGCTATAAGCCGGGTGATGCGGAGCGGCTGGGTGTCGATTGGGAGACCTTGCGTGCGCTGAATGAACGGCTCATCTATGGGCACATTACGGGCTATGGTACGGATGACTCACGGGCGGGCTATGATGCCGTCATCCAGGCCGAAAGCGGCTTCATGTTCATGAATGGCAGCCCCGATGGGCCACCGCTCAAGATGCCCGTGGCGCTCATGGATGTGCTGGCGGCGCATCAACTGAAACAGGGGCTGCTCGTGGCCTTGCTTGAACGAAGCGCGACGGGACAAGGCTGCTATGTGCATGTGGCCCTACGCGATGCGGCGCTGAGTGCGTTAGCGAATCAGGCCACCAACTGGCTCGTCGGCAGACATGTGCCTCAACGCATGGGCGCAGCGCATCCTAACATCGCCCCCTATGGGACAGTGTATAGCTGTAATGGTGGGGAGCCGCTCGTACTGGCTGTCGGCACCGATGCGCAGTTCAAACGCTTGTGTGCCGTTTTGGCGCTAGATGGGGTGGCGGATGATCCCCGGTTTAGTACCAATGCAGATCGTGTAGTACACCGAAAGGCGCTCAATAACATGCTGCGTTCCGCCATCGCGCCCTGGAAGCGCAACGATTTGTTGCCGCTGTTGCAGCGTGAGCGCATTCCAGCAGGAGCTGTTTATGCCATGCCCGAGGTTATGCGCCAGCCAGGGACCGCTCACATGATGCTCGGTAACCCCGCTGCGCAGATGGCGGCCATACGTCAGGTCGCGTATGGGGAGGCTGTCGGTGAGCTAGCGTCTCCACCAGGGTATGCCGAGCATACAGCAACTGTTCTGATGGATATGTTGGGCTTTTCCGCAGACGATATCGCACGCCTGGAACGGGACGGTGCCGTAGTGACACGAAAGCCAGGGGCATCGTCGTTGTAATGCAACGAAGTTGTACCATGCGTCGTACCGGACACGCTTGCTTATTCTTGCTTCTCCACATCTCGCTCTGACATGTCGCGTTCCTTGCTCGTCCTTTTCCTCGCCGTTCTCTGCTTGCCTCTCGTAGTTCATGGGCAAGATGGGCACCTTCCTGATGCGCCTGTGCGCTACGACACCGACTTGCTCTCCCCACAGTTTCATGAAGATCGGCGAGCGAAAGTCTTAGATGCGTTGCCCGATCACGCCATCGCTCTTTTTTTCAGCGCACCTACCCGCCAGCGGGCTAACGATACGTTTTATGAGTATCGCCAATCGAGTGATTTGTACTACCTGACAGGCACGCACGAGGCGGCGTCGGTGTTGCTGTTGGCTCCAGGAGGCATCCTCGTCGATGGCGAAGAGGTAACTGAGGTGTTGATGGTGCCGCATCGCAACCCACAGGCGGAAACATGGCTCGGGCGTCGGTTCGGAGCTGAGCGAGCGGAAGCTGAGTTGGGCATCCAGAAAGCCGTTTCCAATCGCCGCTACGAAGAGATCATGCGCCCGCTCTTCGAGGATGCGTCGCGCCTCTTTTATCATATGCCGCTGCCGCTCGGTGTGGCCGAAAATGAAGCCTTGTACGACCAAATTGAGCTTTTCCGCGAATACGAACAGCCTGTACGCATGGGTGGTAACTTTTGGGTGCAGATGGCGCTACGGGGCATGTTGGATACCGCATCGCAAGAGGCTTTCGTACGCGTCAAGGAAAATGTGACAGGGCGTGTGACGCGCGAGGCCATGCCCGACCCAGCTCTGGTAGATGCATTCGATGCGTTTTCGGTGTCGGCTTCATTTGAGGAGTGGGATGTCTGGCGTGCCGAGCATTTCTACACCAAACATCCCAACGGTACAGCCCTCCCGCGCATCCTAACCGAACTGCGTCATTACAAGACCGACGAAGAGGTTGCCCTCCTCCAAAAAGCTATTGATATTACCTCGCTTGCGCACGAAGAAGCGATGCGGTCGATTGAGCCGGGTATGTACGAGTATGAGATTGAAGCGCTGATTGAGTACATCTTCCGGCGCAATGGTGCGGAATACACGGGCTTTCCCTCGATTGTGGGGAGCGGTGAAAACTCGGTCATCCTACACTACGAAACCAACCGCCGCCAAATGCAAGCTGACGATATGGTCGTCATTGATATTGGAGCGGAATACCACGGCTACTCGGCAGACATTACACGCACGTTGCCCGTAAACGGGACGTTTTCCGAAGAGCAGCGCATCATCTACAATCTCGTCTTAGAGGCCCAGGAAGCAGGCATCAAGGCCGCGCAGGTTGGTGCCCCTTGGAACGCCGTACACGGAGCCTCGCGGGCCGTTATCATGAATGGGCTACGCGAGTTGGGACTGATTCAGACCGACGAGGACGTCCGTAACTTTTTCATGCATGGGACGAGCCACTACCTCGGCATGTACGTGCATGATGTGGGTACCTATGCTAATTTCGAGCCGGGGGTGGTCATAACCGTCGAGCCGGGCATCTACATCCGGCCCGCTGCGAGCATCGACCCCAAGTGGTGGCACATCGGCGTCCGCATCGAAGACGATGTTTTGGTGACGGAAGACGGTCCTGTCGTTCTATCCGACCAAGCCCCTCGGACCATTGAAGAGGTCGAAACGCTCATGCGCGACACTGGGCTTGGCAACGCCTCCGCAGGCCGTTTGAAACACGAGTAGCGTTCTGTCAGAAACTCGAACCTTTGGGAGGCACAGGTGTTGATTTGGGCAACGTGTTTAGTGCTTTTCCTTTAGAACACCATGGAACCTAAGAAAGGCGTGCAGTTGCTGATTCCTGACTCCGTGGCAGAGGCTATCCGATTGCCGCAGGGACATTTGCAAGAGCAGCTTTTACGTGAGTTGGCGGTTACGCTCTATCAACAAGGACTCCTTTCGTTTGGTAAAGCGCGTGAGTTGGCAGGAGAGTCAAAGCACGCATTTGCACATCTACTGGGGGTGGGTGGTGTGGATCGGCATTATGGATATGAAGAGCTAGACGACGATCTCCGCTATGCCCGTGGTGAGTAATACGTCGCCTTTGCTCAATCTGGCAATCATTGGCGAATTAGATCTCATCAGGCACCAATTTGGTGTTGTTTGGGTACCCTCGGCTGTAGTTGAATAGCTACGTTTGGATAATGATCTTCCAGGCACATCGGCGTTGTGGGCTGCCTTCGCGTCTAGTTGGCTTCAGATGAAGGAGGTGAGAAATCCTCACTTTGTCACGGCGTTACAGCACGAACTGGATAGAGGAGAAGCTGAAGCTCTGGTCTTGGCCACTGAGGTGCAGGCCGAGCGGATTTTGTTAGACGAACGCGAAGGACGCCGCGTAGCCCATCGCTTGAACATTCCGGTTACAGGCGTGCTAGGTGTGTTGCTTCGAGCGCGAAAAACGGGTCAGTTGCAGTCCTTGCGGAAAATGATGGATAGACTCCGTGCCGAAGCAGGTTTTTGGATTGATGCCCGTCTCGAACAAGGGTTATTAAAAGCGGCTGGAGAGATCAGCGTCTAGTTCACATTCCCCATCTTGCTCGGTAGGTTGAAGCGGAACACGGACCAGCGCCTGGGGTTTGTTGCGCGCATCAACCTGTTGACAACGCATTTGACACTACCAAACAGATGGCAGCAAAGGGCAAGCGAACAGCGACGAAGCGGACGGGACGCAAGCGGACAGCGGGAGGGACGATCAAGGTGGAGCAAAGGCGGGCCTCACGGCGCGGTCGGGGCGCACGCCAGCCCGCTCAGATGGTCTTTACGCGGATGAACTACATCTTGCTGCTCATCGGCGTTGTGATGGTGGTCTTTGGCTATGTGATTATGCGCCTCGACAATCAGGTTGAAAGTCTCATCTCGCTCTACATTGCCCCGCTTATCATCTTAGGCGGCTATCTCGAAGTGATCTACGCTATCCTCTGGCGACCCAAAAACAAAATGGCACCCGCAGAGACCCAAGCCAAAGCAGCCTGACATCCTTGCATTGGAACGTTAGAAGGTTGAATGGTGAACGAGCCACGGCGCTTGGTCAACAGTTTGGTTGCACAACACAATTCATGTTATTTCCGCGTGTCAACGGCGGTATCGATGGTGGCATTAGCGGGTTTGCGCATGCGGTTTTCGTCGAAGGGGGCATCAAGCGCGTAGTTGGCTACGATGTGGTGCCCCCAAATGGTCGAACCATCCATAGGGCCTGTATGAAAGCGGTTGGGGAAAAGGAGGCCATCGACGCGGGTAAAGTTGTCGTGGATGCGGAGGACAGGTCCCATCGTGTTTTGGTTGGCGGGAATGCCCATCAGGTCAAGCATGGCTCCGAAGCCGACCGTGTAGGTGTACGCTTTCAGGATATGCATTTCGGGATGGATGTAGAGGGTGTAGGCATCGCGTGTGGTGCGTCCAGGTGACGTAGAGGTCGTAAACGTCATGGGCACCGTGATGTAGGTGGTCTCGTCTCCTGGAAGGCTGGCTTCGCTGGGTTCGCCGAGCACAACGTTGTCGTCTTGGGTCAGCCAGGGCAGGTTAAGGAAGTAGTAGAAGAACGTTGCCATGAACGTGGGGTGGTTCGGTTTCTTCCAGTTGGTCGTCCACACATCCGAGCCATCGTAGGTCAGGTGTGCGTCGTCGAGGGGCCAATCGTGATAGGCACGGCGGGTATCCTGGTCGAATACTTCGTGCGAGAGCCACCACGGGTCGCTGCCTGCGGGAGCGGCTGGATTGAAGAACACATTGTCGTAGCTGATCGTGGGCGCATTGGCCCAAGTATCATAGCCACCATGAGCTTCAATCATGTGCTCAATGACGGCCTTCGTTTCGGGCGATGCATAACGGGGGCCTTTCGTGGACTGAGCTAGGAGCAGGCTCGGAAAAAACAAAGCGAGGAATACAGGTAAAAAGAGGCGTTTCATGGTTGGTAGGGTTATGTGCCGGAAGAATTACAGCGCGAAGGTGTAGGTGTATTTGAGCAAGATCGTTCGGTTGTCCGTGATCGGAAGGCGTGGGTCGAGGCGGTCGCGATTGGTGTTAAACCCCTCGTTGTAGACGATCCAGAGGTCGTTGCGCTCGCCGAAGTTGTAGCGCAGACGCACGTTGGCTGCGACCAGATCGGCGACGTTGCTGTACTGGATGAAGGCGCTGGCCGAGGCTTTGCGGTCTAAGGCGACCCGTGTACGGAGGCGTATGATATGCGCATCGACGCTGTCGTCTCGGTCGGGAAAGCGCACGAAGTCGGCTTGGTAGGTTGCGCCCAGTTCGAAGTGTTTGGAGGCATTCCAGGTCGGATCGACAGACACGTTGTAGCGGTGTCCGTCGAAGAATGTGCCTGCTTCTGCGCTGAACGTGGAGCTTATGCGACGACCACGGGCCATCCCGTATTCCAAGACGGCTTCGCCAAACGTATAGCCCCCCGCCGGAACCGTGGTGTTGCCGCCGAGCGATGTGGGGACCAATAGGTCTTCATGGTTGAAGACTACCTCACTCAGCAGCGTTGCGCCCGACTTGAATTCGATGGGCACGCTGTAGCCCCAGATCGCGGTTTCGATGCTCCCATCCGCATTGCGGTAGAAGACGTTGCCAAAGACATCGGGTTCGACGCGGCGGAGCTTGGAGTCGGCCCCTGGAAACCAGCCGTAGCTGAAGCGCGCTAACGTTTGTGAATAATCGCGCCGCGTGAAGAAGCCCATCTCAGGCAGAAAGTCGGCTCCGAAGCGGGTGAGCCAGAACATGTAATTGAATCCATCCTGGCGGCGGCGCTGCCACTGAGCCTGCAGAAAACTTGCTTCGCCCAAACGGTAGGTTATCGCGTCGTCCACCGATTGTGCCCATTTGAGCGTGAGGAACTCGTCGCCCGTCACACGGAGGATGCCGTCAAGGCCATAGGTCAGGTTGTAGGTGCCATCTTCTGTGAGGCGCGTCGTGGCGATGCCGCCGACGTAACTGTTCTCATTAAGGACGTTGCGACGCAGGCGTACGATCCCAAAGTTTTCGGAGGGCAAAGCACCCTGGCGGGCCGTTTGCATGTTAATGAGGCCAAGGTCCCAGCCGCCGAGGCGGCCTACCAAGCGCGCGCCTCCGAGGAGCGTGACGGGGTTGCCTGCTTCGGTTAAGCCAATCCGGCGGCTATGGAAGAGGCGTTCTTGAAAGCCAAAGGTGTACTCGAAAATGCCTGCGCGTTCTTGGAAGAAGGGACGCTTTTCGGGAAAGAAGAGGGAGAAGCGTGTCAGGTTAACCTGCTGGTTATCGGCTTCTACTTGGGCAAAGTCGGTATTGGCTGTGAGATCGAGTGTGAGGTTGCTGGTCAGGTTGTATTTGAGGTCAAGGCCAATGTCTTGCGTAAAATCATCGGTGGTGTGATAGGCGGTTGCCGGATCGTTGAGCACAGCTTGCTCGGCACGGCCTCCAAGGACGTAAGGGGTCACGTAGATAGGCTTCTCGCTGGCTACATTGGCGAGCGACACGTCTTGGGCCACCGAGGGTTTAGCGAAGCCCCGTTCCCACGCAGGCGAGATCGACGGATAGATATGGCGTTCGTTCTTGCGGGCAATGAGGCGTGTCAGGATGAGGCCCATTTCTACACGATCGCCATCGGCTTGGAAGCCCAAGCTGGAAAACGGAATGCGTACTTCCGCAAACCAACCTGTCTCGTCCTGTACCGTAGCGACATCCCAGAAGGTGTCCCAACTGCCGTTCATCGCGTTGTCACCTACCATATCGTTCGACACCGCCATGTCTCCCCGAATGCCAGCAGGCGTCGTCCAGAACCAGAGGCCGTTTTCGTTGTCATCAAAAGGATCAATGACAATGTTGAAGTAGTCATCCGCCGATGTGCCGAGATCGCGGTAGAGCGAGCTAGCGAGGATGCCCGACGGGTCAGAGTCGTAGAAGCGACCTGCTAGGTACAGGTGCGCATCATCGTAGCCCACCAGAAATTCGGTGCGCTCGGTCATGGTCCCTTCGAATGTGGGTTGAAACATGACGGGTGTGAGCGAGGGGACTTCCTGCCACGCAGATTCGTTGCTGTAGCCGTCTAGGACAACGGCGTCAGGCAGGCGGGTGAGCGGAACAACAGGGACGTCTTGGGCGACTACCGGAGCCACCCAGAGCGTAAGGAGACTGAGCCAGAAGAGACGGTTCATAGCGCGCTGGAGATGAAAACGTAGAGCGATAACATCGGTAGGATGTCGCCTCTGTAGCCTAACAGCGGGCTAACAAATGCCTAAATTTGAGGTAACAAAAGCCGATACAGAACCGACAAAGCTCTATCAACGGGTACGGAGCAGCGGACGCTAGCCATGATCTGAAATATCCCGCTGGCATCATGCGTTAAGGCGGTTGTATCTCTTGAAACTTTCTTCTGGTTGCACTTCCTGATCCGAAGCCTGCTTCGGCCAGAAAGGCAGTAGTAGAGCCCCGATACCTCGTGGCTTGCTGCAAGATTGGGCATTTCATTCGCTCCTATGGCACAGACGACCCTTCCTGATTTTTACGTTGGTGCTTTGAAAGTGCAGCCGCGCTTGAATCAGGTCGTGCAGGAGGGTACGGCTATTCGTTTGGCACCGAAGTTCATGCAGGTCTTCGTTTATCTAGCCGAGCGTCCTGGTCAGGTCGTGACGCGGGAGGAGTTGCTGGATACAGTGTGGGAAGGTACTGTCGTTGGGGAAGCGGTGCTGACCCGGTCGATTTCGGCTCTCCGTAAGGTGTTCAAAGATGATCCCCAAAACCCACAAGTCATTGAGACGATCTTGAAGTCGGGATACCGCTTCATTGGGCCGATTACGTTCGGAGATGGTATCGGTGGCGACTCGTCGGATGGTCACATCGAAGTCGCCGTGGAAGATGTGATTGTGGTGCCGTCACCTGACAAACGGGAGGGGGCACTCGCCGTGCCAAGGCGTCGTTCGCAGTGGCTGATTCCTGTAGCCGTTATGGCTTCTGCTGTGAGTGTAGCGGCTTTGCTGTATGCCATACGGTCGCCTGAGCGCGTACTACAGGTGACGCCCCCCCAACCCTTGACCAGTCTAGAGGGCGAAGAGTTCGACCCCTCTTTTTCTCCTGATGGCAAGCAGGTTGCGTTTGCTTGGCAGACGGGCGGCGAAACCGATATCTATATCAAGACAATAGCGACGCAGCAGACGCGCCGCCTGACGACCCTGCCCGTCCGTGCGCTGCGCCCAGCATGGTCGCCCGACGGCCGCTATGTGGCGTATGTCCGGTGTGGCCCTGATGCCGCTGCCATCGAAGTAACACCCGCCGAGGTAGGCTTGGGCCAGCACGTGCAGCCGCTCGCGCTCACCAACTGCGAGGATGCGCCCCGCTTGGCATGGTCACCGGATGGCCACTACTTGGCTTATGCTGAGCGTCCAACAGAAGGCGGTCCCAAACAGATCGTTTTGCTGGCGCTCGAAACAGGTGCGAAGACCGTGCTCACGTCGCCTGATGTGCCCTATCACAGCGATGTGCAACCTACGTTTTCGCCGGATGGTCAACGTTTGGCCTTTGCGCGGGGGGGAGCTGCTGGACGCGATGTGTATTCGATTGCCGTCACCGGAGGAGCACCCACGCAGCACACTTTTGGCTCGTTCATGGTAGAGGGTTTGGATTGGATGCCCGATGGCGAGGACCTCGTGTTTGCGTCGCGAGGCAACCTCTGGCGTGTAGCTACGACAGGCGGGGTGCCGCAACGCCTTCAGCAGACCAGCACGCACATCTTCCAGCCCGCGATCGCGCGGCAAGGTGGGCGGATGGCCTTTGCTCAGGCGACCTACGATGTCAATATCTGGCGTGTCCCCGTGCAGGGGAATGAATTCGCGCCCGTGCCGTCTCCTGAAAAAGTGATTGCCTCGACGCGTATTGATGGGGATCCGCGCATTTCGCCGGATGGACAGCGCATTGCTTTTATATCAGACCGTGAAGGCGTGTGTGGCTTGTGGGTCGCAGATGCACGGGGGCAGCACGTGACTCCGCTTGTTACCGAGGGCATCGACTGTATGCGTATGGCGATGCCGCAATGGTCGCCTGATGGTACGCAGGTTGCCTATATAGCCTATCCAGATGGCGAAGGCGATATCTTCACCGTCAATACGGTGAATGGAGCGATCACTCGGGTCACGGACGAGACATCCAGCGAAGAGGCACCGACCTATGCACCCGATGGGCAGTGGCTCTACTTTAGCTCCAACCGGACGGGGTCCTGGCAGATCTGGCGTGTTCCTATCACGGGCGGTGCGGCTGAGCAGGTGACAACCAACGGGGGGTATTATGCCCAAGCCTCCCCAAATGACAAGCAGGTCTACTACACGCATCAGGGGCAGGATGGACTTTGGGTACGCGATCTCAGCACGGGCACCGAACGTGAAGTACTAGCAGCCCTGCACTCGGATGATGGCACCAACTGGCGCATCGCGGATCGCGGCATTTACTATGTCAAGCGGCACGCGCAGGCCGAAGCTCCCGTTTTGGCTTTCCTAAACAGAGAAACGGCACAAGAAACAACATTAACCGCCTTGCCCTTCGCGCACAGCGCATGCGTTCGTTTCGATCTCGCACCGGATGCGGTTTGGGCCGTGTTTGCGCGCGTTGATTATGGCGGCAGCGACTTGGCACTCGTCGAACATACGTTGTAAACGCAACTTGTAGACATGTATCTGACACACTTAACACATCACGCTACCTGGAAGAAACGAGCTTCCTTTTGGACATGGGTATTGATGAGTATCGGCGTCCTGCTCCTGACCGCTCCGCTACATGCGCAGGATGAGTTTACCCTTGATATGGAACGCATGCGAGCCATGGTTGCTGAGGATGCCACTTCCGACTTGCCATCTAGTATCCACAGTCTCACGCTGGGGTATGGCGTGGCACCCAGTACCTTTACTCACGGGCAAGAAGGGTTGCCTGATGTCGAGACGTTTTGGTGGACCACGTTTAAGCTAAAGTTCCCCGAGCAAGCTGTCTTGATTGATCCTGCATGGACAGCCGAGCAACAAGCCAAGTTTGAGATGGCGACCGACTATGATGACGCGCTGTTTCAAACACTGGTGGAAGCGTTAGGTACCAGCGAAGCGTTTCTCGCGACGCATTTCCATCAAGACCATATCGGATCGGTGTATGCTGTTGCGGACTCTGAGCATCTCATCCCCAAGTTTGTCTTGCCCGAGGAGCAGTATGCATATGCCAGCGCCTATACGAGTCCTGTCTGGTCATTTCCTCAAGAGAAGGTGTCCTACCTCCGGCCTACTGCGATGGAACCGTACGAGAAAGTGTTTCCAGGTGTTGTACTCATCAAAGCGGGCGGGCATACTGTAGGAAGTCAACTGATTTATGTGCAGTTGAGCAACGACGAAGCCTTCCTGTTTGTCGGTGACATCGCCTTGCATCAGGATAACATCACTGAGGTGCAAAGCCCTGGCTTTGACTACCCCGAAGCCGAGTTAAATCGCGTGTTGGGAGTGCTGCGGGAAGTAAGGCGCGTGCAAGCATCGCATAATCTGCACGTGGTGGTAGCGCATGATGGTGCACAACTCACCGCCTATCACGAAGCTGGTCTGATTCAAAAAGGGTTCTGAGATATTCGAATCATAGCAGACCCATGTGCTTGGAAAGGGGCGTTGAAACGCCCAATGCCAAGCCTGAATGATTCGCGCAGGTTCGCGTTTAACACAACGATGGTTTGGGGCGCTTTGCTTCTCTCTGCGTAGATCCTCAATAGAGCAGGTAGGGCGTACGTTGCGTGCGGAAAGCATCGACATCCGCTTGCCATGCGGCGATGATGGCTTCCGGCGCTTCGCCTGCTTGCAAACGCTCCAGCGTTTGGCGATTCCCTGTCAGCAGGTTCAACCAGCGCTCCCTGAAAAACGCGTCTTTGTCGGGCGCTTGCGTATAGAAAGCATGGAGGACATGGATGCCCGCAGCGACGGGACGAAAGGCGTCAATATCCGTGAGGCGGTAGCGAATGCCTTGCAGGGACGTGTCTTTGAGCTTGGGATTAGCCGACATGCCGTCGATGCTACGTGGCGTAAACGTGGCAGCTTCAAAGGCAACTCCAGATAGGTTGCGGGCATTGAGCGTTTCGGCAAGTTGATCGCCATCGGCCCATGGGGCGCCTAGGAGGCGAAACGGTGTTTCGGTGCCGCGTCCTTCGCTCGCCGTGGTGCCCTCGAAGAAACACGCTCCGGCATACAGCAAGGCCGTTTCAAAGTCGGGGATGTTGGGGCTGGGACGAATCCACGTCCGGTCTATCGCAGGCCACAAATTCGAGCGGGACCAGCCTGCGAGTTCGATGACCGTGAGATCAAGGGCCTCCATGTTCTCCACCATGCCCTCGCCTTTTATCATCTTTGCCAATTCGCCGACCGTCAAGCCATGCGTGACCGGAATCGGGAACTGCCCGACAAATGATGTGAAGTCGGCTTCGCGGATGAAGCCTTCGATCCGTTCGCCACCGAGCGGGTTGGGGCGGTCCAGCACCATGAACGCTACGCCGTGTTCGGCGGCAGCTTCCATCGCCAGGCCCATCGTCGAGATATAGGTGTAAAAGCGCGAACCGATGTCTTGAATATCGAAGACAAGCACGTCGATGTCCTCTAGCATCTCCGCCGTAGGTTTGTTGGTTTCGCCATACAAGCTATAGATAGGCACACCCGTGCGGTCGTCGCGCCCGTCATCAATTTTTTCGCCCGCATCCGCATCACCGCGCAAGCCATGCTCAGGGCCAAAGAGCGCGACCAACTCTACATCGGGGGCGTCATAGAGTAGATCGGCAACATGCGTATCGCCCACCATGGCGGTGTGATTGGCGATGAGTCCCACCTTTTTTCCTGCTAAGGGGACAAAGCCTTGCTCCACTAGCATTTCCGCGCCTGTTTGGAGCGACGCTGGTGTGGTAGCAGACGCCGCAGCGGTAGTCTCATCTGTGGGCTGGCAGCCCAAGGCTGAAAAGGCTGTTGTGCCAACGAGCAGCAGGGTAGCTAAGAGGCGGGTGTCTACGAGGCCGGGACGAGAAGTTAGGGGAGAACGCATAGGCTGTGGAGGAAGGGTGCCAGGAGGATACAACAAGAGGCTGCCCGCACCATTGCAGGAAGCCTCTTGTGCAAAGCTAGTCAGCAGCGTCGGTTCCGCTTAGGAGTTGGCGACGATGATGTGCTCAGGGAAGAAGTAGCTCGCTTCTTTCAAGCCGTTCTCCGGTGAGTCTGAGCCGTGGACGATGTTTTCGCCAATCGAATCGGCATAGAGGCGGCGGATCGTGCCTTCGGCAGCCTCGGCCGGGTTGGTCGCGCCAATGAGGGTGCGGAAGTCAGCCACAGCGTTGTCTTTTTCCAAGACGATGGGTACGCATGGGCCGCTCGACATGAAGTCGGTGAGGCTGCTGAAGAATGGGCGCTCTTTGTGGACGGCGTAAAAACCTTCGGCTTCCTTCTTGGTCAGTTGCACCATCTTGAACGCGCGGATGGCAAAGCCCGCCTCTTGGATACGCTTGATTACGTCGCCAATCAGGTGTTTGCGGACGCAATCCGGCTTGAGAATCGCAAGGGTACGTTGCATATCAGATCAGTGGGTTGGAGTCGTCAAAAACAAAACAAGCGACACACGCAGGTGCATCGCTTCAAAATACGCAACAGGTCAGGCGCGGCGCTGTGAAGAGTGTACGAGTGTTCAGGTGTTCAAGCATTTACCTTCGGTGACAAGAACGCAGTGACTGATCGCAGATAATCTCCCGTTGGGCGATTTGGGTGTTCAGGTGTTCAGGTGTTCAGGTGTTCAGGTGTTTGGGTGTTTGCGGGGCATCCGTGAAAGAGTGCGGCAGAGCATCCAAAGGGCTACGCGTGGGTACGCCACGTTGGAGGACGTGCGTGTAGATCATCGTTGTACGTACATCTTTGTGCCCAAGGAGCGTCTGCACCGTTCTGATGTCAGCACCGTCTTCAAGGAGGTGCGTGGCGAAACTGTGACGAAAGGTGTGTGGGGAGATGCGTTTTAGGAAGTTGCAGCGACGGGTGGCCGTTTTCACGGAGCGTTGCACAGACGATGGGTTTACGTGGTGTCGTCGTAACACACCTGAACGTGGGTCACGTGAGCGTTTATGCGATGGGAACACAAATTGCCAGCCTCGCTCTTTTGCGGCGTTCGGGTATTTGCGTGCTAGCGCATACAGGAGGGCTACTGCTCCATACCCTGCTGACAGATCGGTGTCATGTTGGATGATCGCATCTTGAATCTGCCGTTTGAGCTGTTGCTGCAGGGCTTGTGGCAGCATGGTCATACGGTCCTTGTCCCCTTTGCCACTCCGGACGGTCAGTTGATGATGGACAAAATCAACATCCTTGATCCGTAGACGCAAGGCCTCCATGAGCCGGAGACCGCTACCGTAGAGTATGCCAACAATGATTTCGTGTGGTTGCGAGAGGTGAGCGAGGATAGCCTTTACTTCGTCTCTTGATAGCACGACAGGAAGACGTCTAGAGCGTTTGGCTCGCACCGTAGGTCCCAGCGTACCCAGAGGCGCATGGAGTACCTGGTCGTATAGAAATAGTAGGGCACAGAGCGCTTGATTTTGCGTCGAAGCAGCGACCCTTCGCTCTTGAGCAAGGTACGTTAGGAAAAGGGTGACGGCGTCCGCTCCGAGTGCTAGCGGGTGCTGGAGGTTGCTGAATTGAACATAGGCTTTGACCCAATAGACGTATGTTTTTTCAGTGGCATAGCTATAGTGTTTGCGGCGGCAAGCTGTACGCACTTGATCCAAGAGCTTAGGAGGCTTGCCATTCATGCTCTGATGTGGCATCTTGCATCTTCGGTTTGACAGGAGGGTTTGTTCTTAGACCAAGAACCTATCAGGTCATAACCTGCTTGCAGTATAACACGCACATGTGGGTTTATACTGAAAGGTGCGGCATAACACGCCTCACTTCGGATTAAGCCTTTGTATTACATGGCTTTGAGGTGAAATTTTGCTGCGTGTTATACCGCAGGTTGCAGTATAAACAGTAGTTATGCATTCTAAGCTTGGATACATAATGCTGATGTAATTTGATCCGGAAAGCGCATAGGTCGTTTTTCCAAGTGCCGTCGGCCAGGGTCTTCAAGCGGATCCAAACCAAGACCATGCACTCAATGTGGTTGCGCTGAATCCGTTCTTTATGACACCTGCATTTGCGTAAGCCCTGTCCTTTTCAGTATGGATTCCTTAATAGCGGCCACTGTTTGGTTTATCACTAGTATAACTAGTGCGGCAACATCCGGCCTTGTGGGTGCCCGGGCCGATTCCGTGATGCGATATCTGGCTCGTAGTGTCATTGAGCGTATGCGTCAGGGCAAGGAACGCACCAATCATGAGCTTCAGCGTGCGCTCCGCAAAGCCTCTCTCGAAGCCACCTTGTTTGCCTGCAATTCCCGGCTTCGCCAGTTCGGCGTCAGCAATAAACGGATGTTCGACCTCGACCGCGTACCGCTTCGGGTGGCTACCAACCCGGAGGTTCAATGGTTGCTGGAGACGCGCAGTGCTATTCAGCGCGAGTTGAACGAGATCCATCGGGCACAATACCAACCGCCTACCACAAAAGCCGAAGAACAAATCGAGATTCTGCTCCAGGAGAACCATCGAGCTGGTACCGATCAACGAGACCGGCTTCGCGTGCTGATGCACGAGGAGGTGATCCGTGAGTATTCTCATAACCAACACGATCCCCCACAGGCTTTCGCCGAGATGATCCGGCATGGCTGGACGTATACGCAGAAGAACGGCGCTACCAGCACGGTTACCTGGTTCGAGCGGTTTAACGGGTGCTTTCTCTACGAGTTTAAGACAAACCAGCACCTGAGCACGATTGTCAAGGGCGAGATTCTGGCTTCGCTAAAGGTCGATGGCGTTTCGACGTCATCGTTAGAGGTCGATGTAGAGCAGCAGTGGCATACCTGGAGCGGGACCATGTTCGAACGGTTGGATACGCTCAATGCACAGCTTGCGCAACTCATCGATACCCAGGAAGATCAGGCGCTCTTCTTGCGCGAACAGATGGGCAGCCTGGCTATTCAGTTCGATGGCCTTGGCGAATCGCTGGCTGATACAAAGCAAGAAATCCTGGATGCCCTGGCGGAGCTTCATCGTCAACGAGAGACACCCTACGCGGCCTCGGGATCATGGAAACGCGATGATCTTGAGGCGTTGCGCGTTCTGCTGACCGAAGCGGCGCTCCCTGCTGAAGAATACCTCGACATAGAGACCCTGCTGGAGCGTTATCTGAACTGGCTGATTGAGCAATACGCCGAACTCGAACTGCCGGGCCTGCCGCAGGGCGGACGACGCCCGGCGGTGGAACTGGACACCGTCTATGTGGCGCTCCGAGGCGACTTCTCTAACCCCTACGAGCGGGTGCAGGGACAGGCTATCCTCGAACGTGAGGCGCGCCAGTTGGAAAACCTGACCGCCGATGAGGAACTGACGCCGCAACAGCAGTTACGGATGGTCTTTCGGCTCATCAGCCTGATTGCCCGCGCTCCGCTGCCCATTTCCATTGAAGAACGAGATCGGCCTCATCTCTTCCAGAAAGATAATCAGCATACCATTACGCTCGGGGAAGCCTTTCGCCGAGAGCGGCGTCTCGTTATTCTTGGCGATCCCGGAAGTGGAAAAACCACCCTGGCGCGCTGGCTCACACTCAAGCTGGCCCAGGCCAAGCTCAACGGTGAGGACGACGTGCGCGTCCCTGCCCATCACGTCGATCCAGCCTTGAGCGGCACCGACGAGCCCGTCAACCTGGGACCGGTACGCGTACCCATCTTGATTCGTGTAGCCACCTTTGCCAACGATAGAAAAGCCACCCCGCAACGGCGTCTGGCTGAATTTATAGGGCATCATGTAGGCACGGTGTACGGCCAACGTGTGGCCAACGGACGGGGGCAGGTCCTCGATCCGTTTCAGCTTAACAGCCTTTTTGTGCAATTACTTGAGGCGGGACAGGCCGTCGTCTTGCTCGATGGACTCGACGAGATTAACGACCCCGCCGACCGCTACGACATCGTCCGCGAGATCGACCGTTTTATCGAAGCCTATTTACCCGAAGAAAGCGACTTCAGGCTCTCGGTGAGTGAGCAGGAAGTGCGCATGGTCAAAGGCGTCGGGGCACCGTTCGAGGATGGCGGCAATCAGGTGATCGTCACCAGCCGGATCGTCGGTTATCAGATGGCTCCGTTGAGCAATAAGGCAACCCACCTGACGATAGAGCCGATGGGGCAACAGGCCATCGACCGGTTCTGCGACGTGTGGATGCATGCCATCCATCGGGTTTCGATGGCTTCCCGGCATTGGGATGCCCGGGCCGAGGCCGAGGCCCGGCGGGAGGCGCAGGGGCTCAAAGAGGCCATCGCCGATCTGCGCAGGCGGCACGCGGGCGAGCTAGCCAGTAACCCCCTGCTGGTTACCATCCTGGCCCTGGTCTTCCGCGACGGGCTCAAACGCACGGGCGAAGCCAGCTTCCCCAAGCAGCGTGTCAAACTCTACGAAACAGCCGTTAGCATCCTCATCGAGAAATGGCAAGAACGTGCCCAGATGAAGGGCGAGAAGCCCTTCGAGGAGCACAAGGTGCTTCACATGCTTGAACTCTTGGCCGCCTACATCCACGAAAACTCTAGCATGGGGGTGGTGGATGAAAAAAACCTGCAACGGTTCTTAGCAGCACATCTGGACGACGATGAAGTGGCGGCGTTGCATCAGGTGATTCGGGAGGAAGTGGGGCTCTTGACGGCACGCGGGGAAGGCGTCTATGGGTTCCTCCACCTGACCTTTCAGGAGTATCTCACCGCATGCTCCATGCTCGCCGACCCGGAGCGTATCGCCGAGGAGATTCTTGAGAAACTCAGCGCACCCCGTTGGCGAGAACCCATTCTGATGGCGCTCGGACAGTTGAGCGCCGGGCTGGAAGAAGCCCCGATGGCCGACTTACTCTTCAAGATCTTGCAGGCAGAAGATCCCCTAGGCAAGATCGTACCAAGGGCCGTTTTGCTCATCGTAGCGGCTCTGCCGGAGATGGTCTGCGTGCCGGAGAGTGTCATCGAAGAATCCACCGAGCAGCTCTTGATGGTCTATAGCCATCGGCCTAATCAAGAGCGGTTTCCGTCATTGTGTCAACTCATCGAGCAGGCGTTTTCGCAGTTGTTTGCCAGCGAGCATGCTCCCGTCGTAGAGCGCGTCCTCGTCAAGACCTTGCGCGTTGAAGACCTTCATCCGGTTCTAGCTATTGCGCAGCTTTTGCGGGTCACGCGTCATTACACCGCGCCACTGGCCGAGGCGCTGGCCGCCTTCGTCATGCACGATGAAGCTACCTGGGGATGGCCCATCGACCGCGTCCTGCGCGATATCGCGCTGCGTAATCCAACCTTGCTTCCGGATACGCGTGGATCGCTCCGACGTACCCTCCAACGCGAGCCGGAACTGGCCGAACGCTTCCTTCAGAACGCCGCCTGGATCCGCATCGGAATCGCGGTCTACGGTGGGCTCAATACCAACATCCCGGAAGAGCAGGCCCGCATCAAAGCCGAGATAGCCCGGATCGATCAAGAGCAGCAACAGTGGAATACGAAAACTCGGGACCCCGCCCATGAAACAGAAACCGCGCGCCTTCGAATCGAACGGGCCGAGTGGGACGCCAAACTGAAGGGGCTCAAAGGAGACGGCTATAAATTCGCGCTGGAGTATATACACCGCGATTCGCCCCTGACGCCTTTGATTATTAAGGTGCTTGAGGAAGCCCAGCCGCCGCAATCGCTCATTCCTCAATTCTGGGATCTTTTTAAGAACGCAGAAGATTCGCGCCTGGATGCCTTGATGGCCCTGGCGGTGCTGGGCGAGCCTATCGCCTCCATTCTGGAGTCCGCGCACCCTGCTGGGCGGCAGGTTATCGCACAACTCGACCGCCTGGACGAATCGCTACAGGCGGCGGTGCCTTCGGTCTTTAGCCCGACGATAGCCGCCCTGAAAAAAATGGGCAATGCCTGTCCGGAGGAAGACCTCGCCGACCTCGTCGCCGCCACGGTTGATGTAGCGCTGGCCTTCGGCGGCGAACCTATAAATTGTATCGAGATCTTGGAGACCTGTAGCGGGGCGGTGAAGCCGGTGATGCTGGCCGAAAGCTGGAATGCCTATCTCTCCTCCGAAAACGACGATCCGTTTTACAACATCATGGTGGTGCTCGATACGCTGGGCTCCCAGCTTGCGGATCCGCCGTGGCTGTTGGCCCAAAGCCTGGCTCTGGTCGCGCGCAGAGCCAACCCGAGCGCCATCCGCCACGTAGCTTGGCCCGGTGGCAAACTGGCTCCACGGGCGCGCAATCCGCTTGATGTGCTGACCAGAGCCCTCGACGCGCTCAACGCCATTCCCGAACCCTTCAGCATTGTAAGAGGATGGGCGCTAACCCGGTTGGCCTCCTTGATCAAACAGCATGGCCTTTTGGTCGAAGCCTGCATGCAGGCCGTGTGCACCCTCTCAGACCGGTTCAACGAACGTACCGAGGCCCTGCAGGCGCTCGTGGGCGAGCAGCATCTGCTCTTCAACTTGATTTACCACCCGTATCCAGCCCTCGAATTTCTCCAGGCCGCGCACGCCATCGACGACGCCTACCTCCGGTTTCGTACCTATTGGCGGTTGCTCTCTTACTTCCCCGACTTGCGCAGGGAATTGCTGTTGAAGCCCGATCGTGCCGAGGCACGCCCTCAGGATGAGCCGAAAAAAGGGCTGTGGGGGTGGATCTCGTCGCTTTTTGTATCGGATGATGAAGCCTTCCTGGTGCGCGCAGTCGCCACTGCTCAGACCATCGACGATCCTGCGCGGAAGGCCTGGGCCTTCGAGCAACTCGTTCGTTTTGGAGCCGAAAGCCAGCGCGTGCCGTGGTTGGAGCATGCCCGGAAAACCGCTTTGCAAATTGCAGACCCGGATAACCGTTGCCGCGCGCTGGCCCGGCTAGCTACCTATTATCCCATCGATGACGCGGAAAAGCTTCTCAAGAAAGCCCTGCTCACGGCAGCCCGTATCCGCAACGAGCGGCAACGCGCCGAGACGCTCGCTGATCTGCGTGATCGCTTAAGCGGCTATCCCCGTCTACCGCTGCTATTCGATAATACCGTTAAGCGGCTCAAAGACGAGCGAAACCGGGAGCGCGTGCATGGCAGCAGGCTATCGGTGCTCTACAGCTATGAAAAAGAATTGGTAGAGGCCGACAGCAACGTGGCGGTGTTGTTGCTCGGTGCCCTCGTCAAAGAGCTACGCCGCCCGTTCACGCTGCCCAGTCGCTTGGCCGGATTGTGGGCCACGATGGCTACCGAACGTCGTCCCAAAGCGATGCAAGCCCTGCTCGAACGCGCCCGCAGCGATGGGCTCCGCCTGACGAGCGAAGCCGCGCTGGCCCTCGACGACCTGATCAAATCCAACCAGCTGGACAGTGTACATCAACTTGTTCCGTTCGTTCAATACCCTACCTCTACCGTCTTGCCTTTGATCAATGGATGGCTTCGCCATGCCGACACGGCCATCCGGCAACATGCCAACCTGCTCTTGGCCGAAGCCAAAGAAATCTCTGAGCAAGTCATTCCCGTCCTGGTCGAGCTACTGAAACAACCGGAGGACCGTACCCGCTATCGGGCCGCCTTGGCGCTTCATGGCGATGTATCCGGACACGTCCGCGACCTGCTTCCGGTGTCTAACCTGGGCAGCAGCACCTTAGAAATGCTGGCCGGGCAAAGACGAAAACACACGAAGCTCGAACCACAGGTAACCCTGGTTTTAGGCTGGACCTTCCACCGCATTAAACACAATGATGGCCGGGCGCTCGTGGCCTGGGCCGAGCAGCTTGCTTCGGAGACCGCCGCTGCGAAAAACGCCAAAATAATTCTTAGGTCTATCGACGTTCTTGATACCAACACCTGGCCGACGTTTCTGCAACTGCTCGAAAAAAACGTTCCTGCCGTGCAGGAAACCTTGCTTGAGAGCCTGGCCAGAATGACGGCCATCGGGCGCGTGCCTGAACAGCAGTGGGAAGCCCTGCCTCCCATTTTGAGGAGCCTTGACGGCGATGCGATTTGGCCTTCCGGATTTGTGCTTGATGGACCGAGTGCCTTGGTCAAGGCTGCCGAAGAAGCCCTGATCCAGGCTTCCTCCCAGACCCGACAGCAGTTCTTGGCCGAGGCCGAGCGGTGCTTCGACAAAGAACGCGTCTCGCTCTCGGACATCCTGCAACAAGATGTTGCGGCCATGCGCCGGTTCTTCAGCGCCGTCGGAGATCTAAAGACCGTCAACAACCGGTTCCACGAACGCATCATGCGCGCCGCTGAGTATGTGCAAGACAAGCCACCCGTGCTCGAAGGCTTGATTGACTGGCTCGACGAGCGACTGAAAGATGACGTCCAAGACACTGAACAATTTCAATGGAAGACCAGCGACCTGCTCAGTGTCGTGGCTGCGGCGGCAGAGCGGCTTCCCAATACCTTCTATAACAAAGCGATTTCGTTGCCGCTGTTCGAACAAAAACTGCGAGAGGCCATTACTTTCTGCAACTCCTTTCCCGGACGCCAGGCCGCGCTGGTCTTGTTGAGCTATCTGCGTCGCATTACACCCAACGTCACGGCGGCGCTACGCACGGCCCTGCGCGACGTGGTGGAGGTGCAGGTCGTTGTGCTACAATCGGTGACCCGCTACCGTGAACTGGAATCCGATTTTCTGCCCCAGCTCATTGAGGATCTCCGTGATCCCAGCCCGGTTGTCGGATATGCTACGGCCCAGATGCTTGCCGCTGTGGCACGCAACATTCATCTGAGCCCCGACGTACGGAATGCGATCATCGAGGCCTTTGCCGAGACCATCGAACACCCCGGCTCGCAACGCGATGTCTATCTCTTGATCACAGAAGGAGGGCCGCTTCAAGCGACCTCATACGCCATTAAGCATATGGGGCGGCTCGATGAGATCCTCTATCGACTTCTCGTCGAACTCAGTGGTATCAGCGACATCGGTCCACGCCGTATTCCTGTCACTATAGACGAAGCCTGATGAAAAAGTTTACCATTCCCTGCGATTTCGGCGGCAAAAAGGCCCCATTCGATGTCTACGTCGGAATGCCGGCTCCCGGAAACCATCCCCTAAAGTATCAAGCGGCCTGGCTTCTACAGGAACGTGGCGGCACCATACCCCAGGAGGTGATGGACTCATTTCAGAAGCTGCTCGATTTAGCCATCCGGAACAAGGTGTCATTCGAGGATTTGTGTGTATATGCGCTCGAAGCGGCGAACAAGGAAAACCAGGAAAAAGCTGGCACGACGTTTGAGAAGAATATTGATCTCAAGTCCGAGGAGAGTGCAGATCGTGAGGAGTAATTCGAGATGCGTGAGGCTAGAGAGAAAAAAGCAGCAAAACAACAACTCTTTGAAGATGCGTTTGATGACTTATGGAACGAGTTTGAGGTTAGAAGCGATGCCGACTCAGAGGCTCAAGGCAATGACCTGTAAATGCGTCTTTCAATCATATTGTAATCGGAGCACACGGCATAACACCCGCTGCAGCCGACCACAAGCCAGACGGTTTTGCTACTTGCAAAGCTCGGTGTCCCTGTTGCATCTTGTAATCGTTGCTGCTGCTTGTGGCGGCTGAGCTTTTTCGTTAAGCAGTGTGATTCATGATGTTGTGATCTGCCATCAGAAGAGATATTTATATGTCTGAAGAATCTAGTGATTTTGAGTTTGATCGATCAAAGCTCACCCTAACCTATGATGTAAAGCGTTTACAGCAGGAGACGCTCAATGTTATTCAGCAGTTTCCACCTTTTTACATACATTACAGTGTGATTCCCTTGACTATGCCAGGGGGAGGGAATACTGGTATCACGGACTTTTCAGACCCAAACTGGACGACGTGGGTCGAAACGTCGTTATTAAAGAATTGCAATTATTTCCAGGAGGTATTGAGTTCCTTAAAATGTCGAAAGACTAACGTTAGGCTGTTAAGATTGGAGCCAGGTGGAGAGATCAAGGAACACAGGGATCCACAACTAAACTTGGAGTTTCGTAACCAGATACGCTTGCATGTTCCTATTTTCACCAACGAGTCGGTGGAGTTCATGCTAAACGGTACGGCTGTGCCTCTACTTCCAGGCGAATTGTGGTATATGCGTCTGAGTGATCCGCATTGGGTACGAAACTCCGGACAGACGGAGAGAATTCAATTGAGTATCGATGTGGTTGTAAATAATTGGATTGAAAACCAGATTCTTCAAGGTTACACAGTGTAAAAAATATTATCGTAAATGCTTGGCCAATCGCTCAGCCATACACTTGAGAGTGCCGGTTAGCTCAAGCGTTATACATCCCTTGATCGTAGGCTTTTGTGAATCTGAAAACAGCCCCATACCTCCAACAAATCCAGCACTGGCCCCAACAGGGACGCCATATCCTTGCTCACGTCAACGACGAGGCGATTGTTGTCTACCAAGCCTATCATCCCGACATCGGGCTGTTCGCTGCCAAGCACAATTACTTCGGAGGGGCCTTCAGCTACAATCGCATGAGTTGGATCAAACCCAACTTCCTCTGGATGATGTATCGCTCGGGATGGGGAACGAAACCCAACCAAGAGGTAACGCTGGCCGTGTGGCTCAAACGGGCATTTTTCGAGACCGTACTGGAAGCAGCGGTACCGTCAAGTTATGACCGCTCTCTCTACCAAGCCCGAGAAGAATGG
The DNA here is from genome assembly GCA_032356285.1 of Smithsoniella earleae. Classification (NCBI taxonomy): domain Eukaryota; kingdom Viridiplantae; phylum Chlorophyta; class Ulvophyceae; genus Smithsoniella; species Smithsoniella earleae. The sequence continues at coordinate 93,422 of JAULKQ010032185.1, read as the reverse complement.
AAAGTGGCTGTAGCTGCATCAGATGTTCGGTTGCAGTGGGATCCCGATCATGATCCTGCGGGGAATAAGGTTGAGCGCCGGGCTATTCAGTTGGGTTTACGTGGTGAGACGTTGCGCGCCTATGGTCGAGACGCTATTGTAGAGGTAGAGGACATCAGTGACTTTGTAGCGCGGCAGCGCGAGAACGCGCGGCCATCAGCATACAGTGCGCTCATGGTCCCGGAGGAGCACATCTACGTTCCCCATCAAGAACGCATAAGAGAGCGTCTCAGCTTGGAGGACGTATAATCCAAATTGTGCCATCTGGCCTGAATTTCAGGATGGAGAAGAACAGCATCGCATAACCACATGATCAATGCGGACGCACCGCTGGCCGACGTTTGGCACTTTGCACTGACGTCGGCGTCTGCGTAACTTTTCCAAACGACGTGCCAGCGATGTACTGGTTATTCTTGCCGTTATATACCTGGGAAGCATGAAGTATATGCGCTACCTCCTCGTTAGTCTTTTGGTTATCACAGTGCTCTTCTTGAGTGCTGTTGGAGGCATGCCCGTGCTAGCCCAAACGCTGCAATCAAGCGCAGATACTCCGCTACCAGATACGGCGGTTTCTGCATAGCAAAGACCACTTCCGGCTCTGACAACCCACGCTCGCCATGGGCAACGTAGATCCGCGCAACGTCCACCAAGTAGCGATCCATCGATTCCGACGAATGGCACGTCTCGCGGGCGATCTCGGGCGTGGTCTTATCTTCGAGATATGCTTTGCGGCAGATGATGCGCTTGTGCGTCACCGTGCGCCCGATGTCATGGACATTGCCTCGGCGCGGACGGGAGATCCCATGGGTTGCGTGCGTCGTGAAGGACGTTTCCCGTGAACCGTTGAGGGGCAGAATAGGTAGCTACGCCCGGTGCATACATGGAGCACATGCCGCATCGTTTCCGGGCCACCCTTCGCTTCCGTTTGCGCTTCAACACGTTATGGTTGATCTTGAACGACGCGCCCCACCCAGCCCTTCTTGCCATGCGATCCCTGCCCGTCGCCGCTCTTTTTATCCTGTCAACGCCGTTCCTTACCGTTGCCCAACCTACAGGTCAGATTGTAGGCACGGTGACCGATGCTGGCGGACAACCGCTAGAGGGAATCAACATCTATTTGGATCACACTTCTCTTGGTGCTGCTTCAAATACAGACGGTATGTATCGGATAGAATACGTTCCCGCTGGATCGTATACGCTCATCGCTACAGGAGTCGGTTTGAGGGCACAGAAGCAAGCCGTATCCGTGTGGGCCGATTCGACCGTGATAGCTGATTTCCTGTTCAACGAAACGTACCTCTCGCTCCCTGAAGTTGAAATCATCGGGCGGTGGCAGAAGACCTACATGAGTGCCTACACGTTTGCAGCCTCGAAAACTGCGACCCATCCGCTTGACGTCCCCCAGGCGCTTTCCACGGTTACCAAAGAACTCATGGATGACCGCCAGGTGATCGCGTTGCCCGAGGTACTGGAGAACGTTAGCGCAGTCCACCAGAATACGTCGACAAACGACGTAACGATCCGGGGCTTCCGCAGCCACCTGGGACCCACGGCAAGTGGCTACCGCCTCCTCAACGGACTGAGATCTGGGTATGGTTATTTCACCAATCCACTGTTGATCAACATCGAGCGTGTCGAGGTGCTAAAAGGTCCAGGCTCTGCGCTCTATGGCGCTATCAATCCGGGCGGCACCGTCAACCTCGTGACCAAAAAGCCGCTTGAGGTAGCGCGAAAGGCTGTCAGTTTTAGCTCGGGCAGTTTCAATACACTCCGTGCCGCTCTGGACGTCACAGGCCCCCTCAACGACAGCCGCACCCTACTCTATCGGCTCAATGTTGGCTTTGAAAAGACCGATACGTTCAAAGACTTTAATAACCACACCGCCTTTTCCATCGCCCCAACCGTCACCTTTGCCCCAACCGACCGCACCACACTGAACGCCGAACTCGTTTACAGCCATTTCGATGGATTTCTCAATCGGGGGCTGGCCGTTCCTGCTCAAAACCTTGATGATGTAGACCGTTCACGTTCGCTCTCGCAACCGAGCGACTGGTACCGCGTCGAGGATGTGTACCTCCACGCCTCCTTAACGCACCGACTCACGGATGACCTCTCCCTAAACCTTGCCTTTCTGCGCTTTGTTTGGGACGAAGACTTAGGCGAACATCGCACCCTCAATAGATGGAAGGACAATGGTGTGCAACTTATCAGCGCCATACGCTACTGGGAGCGGTTGAACCAAACCCAAACAAACACCTTTTCCGCCTTCTTGACACTGCGCCACCAGACCGGCCCTCTACGTCATACCGTCGTCGCAGGGGCTGATTGGCTTAACTTCTACACAGACGGCGGCACGGTATGGGAGGCGCGCAGTCGGCGTGTGCCCGTTGAGCGCGAAATCACGACCACCACGGGCGAAACCGTCACCGTTACCGAAATAGTTGAAGAAAACCTAACTTTTGATCTGCGCAACCCCGTCTATCGACATCGTCGCAATGACATTGCGACCTACGTCTTCCGCAAAAACCGAGATATTGGCGACCGCGAGGAAGAGTACCAAACGGTTGGCTTGTACGTGCAAGATCAGATCGCCCTTTCCAACAGGTTGACGGCACTCGTGGGGCTTCGGTATGAGTTGTACCGGGACGTACAGGACTGGGAACTGCCCGAGGCGGCCGATGGGCAATCGCAGGCCCAGAACATATTCGTACCGCGTTTTGGATTAGTCGGGCACGTGACAAACCACGTCAACGTCTATGCCCATTATTCGCGTGGCTTCAATCCGATCAGCCCCGTTTTCATCTTCCAGCCTGAACAGTTCCGACCGGATGGTGCAACCGCTTCGTACAAGCACGAGACGAGCCAACTGCTTGAAGTGGGAGCAAAAGCTGCATTGCTGAACCGCAGGCTCGTGGCAACGCTGGCGGCCTTCCGTATCCTCAAACAGAACGTGCTTCAGAAAACGGGCGAAGTCAACACCCTCGGCAATGAAGTACTCGACCAACTCGGAGAAATCAAATCGGAGGGGCTTGAGCTAGAAATCGTAGGCCAGATGCTTCCAAACGTAAGCGTGAATGCTCACTACACGTTTAACCCGACGGAGGTCGTAGAAACAGATGAGGCCGCGCAATTGGGTAAGCCGCTTTGGGGTGCTCCCAAACATCGTACAGGCCTGTGGGTCAGATACATCGCCGAGGAGGGGCCGTTCGCAGGAATCGGTGTGGGGCTGGGGGTACAACATGCGGCCTCCCGGCGTCACCGATTTATCTCGACCAATCTTGAAACTGGCGAGGACGGCTTCGCTCATTGGCCAACGTATACGGTCGTAGATGGGGCCTTCTATTACACGGTAAACCAATTCAAACTGGCCGTAAACCTTAAGAACCTCTTCAACACACGGTACTGGATAGGCGGATTTGATCACTTGCAAGCTTTTCCTGGCACTCCTTTCCACGTCATCACTTCTGTTGGCTATACATTTTGAGGCTGCGGGACTTACGCTGCGTTGCACACTATTTGGCACTGCAGGAAAGGTCACCTCGCAACCAACGTGCGACCTTACCCTATCCTCCTTCATCCGGGAATTATCGCCTTCGCCTGCACGTTCTTTCCCTCCGAAAGGGACGCATGACAGATTGCACAAAAAGGCTGTCATGGCGAGCACCCGAAGGGAGCGCGGCCATCTCATTCGCTCCATGACAGCGCTGCTATCGAGAGATTGTCACGTCGCTACGCTCCTCGCAATGACAACAGATAACGAACGGTGTGCATGTTGTCATGCGCCCCTCCGAAAGCCGGGAGGTGACGGGAAATGAGCGATGCCTTTGAATCTCTTTTCTGGTCGCATTTACTGGGGTGAACCTTCGGTTTTACACAGTGAACCTTCGGTTTCCCAAGCTTGCTTCGGTCAGAATGGCTTTAGACAACCCGATGCTTTGTGGCTTGCCGCGAGGTCGGTCATTGTCGGGATTGAAGAATGGAGGGAGTTATTTTGTCTACAGTTATTTGCAGGTGTTTGCTTGAATTTTGTATAGTGATTGCATCTGCAATAGACAAATACCTTGTGTGATCGAGTAGGGATCGCCTGTGCATTCTTCTGGCACAATCTGCCATCCGTTCCATATTACAAGGAAGCTCACGACAAACGGGTTGTACGAAGGCATGACATGTGCGGAGGGTGCCTGCTATCCTGAAAGTCTATCTGTGAAGTGATTAAGAACCAAAGAACGGCGTGCAAAACGCCCGCCCTGCGTTCCGCTGCATCGACGATGCTCTTGCATCGCCTGCATTGCGCGCCTTGGTCGACCGCTTATCGCGCGTTTTTTCCTGCTCACTGACTTCACAGACAGACTCTGAAGCGCGCGGAGATGAGGCACACTAGGCTCTCAACACACCTCAATCTATATCACCACCCATCGAAAGGAGATTGCCATGGACAACGCCCACGATTCATCCCAGCTGAAAGCAAAGTTACCCCAAGAGCAGGTAGCTAGTAAAAACGGAATAAGCAGGCGCAGTTTTCTTTCGTCTTCAGCCCTAGGTGCTGCGGCCGTAGCCCTGCCCACCACGCTCGGTTGCGCTACTACTGCCTCTGCCAGCGGCCAGTCTAATGAAGAGGCCACCCTCTCTCAGCCGTCAAACAATTCCTCATGCGAAGAGATTTGGTCCCAACCTCCCGAGTGGGACATATCGACGCACGGCAAAGTCTTTCTGAGTGTGCAAGAGGTTCTGAGTTTAAAGGTATTTGGAACCAATGGTGATGCGCCAAGCAACAGCACACTATTCACATACAATGGGACAGTGCCGGGCCATACGATTCGGATGGGCGGCGACCAAGTGCTGCCCATGGGACTGGTCAACTTACTCCTGGGTAACAACGGGAATTATGCCTACTCAAAGAAGTCGCGCTTTGCACTCAGCGGTAGGCGATCCGCTTCCCGGGCGCTTCAAAATACAGGCGTACAATACAAGGCTAACGAGGTCGTACCCGATGTCGTAGACTGGAAACTCGCGGGAGAACTGCTTTACGGCCCTCATCAACAGCATACCATCAACATGCACACGCACGGACTGCATGTTAGCCCAGGTACAAACCCCGATGGTACCCATTCCGATAACGTCTTACTGCGCATCATCCCGGGTCCAGATCTAGCCAAACGCGTAGCTCATAATATTCCGTTGACCGCCAACGAAGTGGCAGGGTTTGCGAACTATGAGTTTCGCCTGGGTAACACGTCCACGCCACCCGCCGAAACCCACCCTCCTGGGACGCACTGGTATCATCCTCATCCGCACGGCGCAACCTACGATCAGGTAGCAAGCGGGATGGCTGGCTTCATCATCGTAGAGGGGGATGTCGATGCATCGTTGAACCAAGCGCTGGCAGGCGACGCACATGCGAACCCGAATAAAAAAACGGGTCCCTATGCGTACCGCGAGCGCTTGATGCTGCTTCAGCGCGTGCTGGACATGCCGAATGGAAAGGTGAATGAATCCGAGGGTGCCCCTGTGGCTTCAGGGCGAGGCGTTAACACCTCGGTCAATGCCATCAACGGGTTGCCCGAGGGCAAGCTCGTGATAAACATGCAACCCGGTGCTATCGAACGGTGGCGCGTGCTCAACGGGAGTGTCGACGGCAAAGGGTACATGTTATTCCAGGTTCAGGACTCCGATAGCAATGTGGTACCGCAAAGCCAACTCCACCACTTGGCTTTCGACGGTATTACGCTCGTGGAAGGAGATTGGAGTTCCGAGACTGGCGAGTATACCAACGTCAGGTACACGACACGGCCGGTAAAAGACTATATAGCGATGGCACCGGCCAATCGATCGGACGTTCTGTTTCAAGTACCCCGTACTGCGGCAGGAGGTACCACCTATACGATCGTCGGCAAAGTCGACAATACTGCTGGACAAGCAGCAAGCGCCGACCTCCACATCGCCACAATCTGCGTTGCGGGTGATCCCGTTGCGGGCGTTCAAACGTTGGATCAGCTAGCCGCTCAGCCAGGTTTCTTGCCTGCGGAGGTACCGCAGTTCATCCAGCCGATTGGGAATGCCGAGATCAGCCAGAATGGGCAGTGGCGTTCGCGGGTCGTGCCCTACTCTGGGTGGGGGAGCAATGGCTATCCGTGTACTGCGGGTACCGGAGGCAAGAACTCAATGGTGATTAGCGGCAAGAAGTTCAACCCCGACACACCCGTGCAAAAGATGCTGCTGGGTTCGGCGGAGGAATGGACGCTGCGTAACTTATCGGTTCACGTGACTTCGGGAAAGGGTTCAAGCGCTGTCGACCACCCGTTCCATATCCATCAGAACCCCTTTTGGGTGGTCGCCATCTACGATTCGGCGGGTAATCGGTTAAACGAGAACTACCAGCAGATGCAAGATGGAGATACCTTCCATCCTCGCTGGCAAGATGTGGTCCGGATCCCGCGCGGAGGGGGTATGGTTGTCTTTCGGTCACGGTTCTGGAATTATCACGGCAGCTTTGTGAACCATTGCCACCTGCTGCAACATGAGGACTGGGGAATGATGGAGACGGTCGAGGTGGTAGCGCATGACGAAGACGCCAACTATGTGCTGCACACGCCCACTGCCTCCGAGCAGGCGCAGGGCTACCGAGACTATATGGCGATAACCGACGCCGAACTTGAGTCGAGGTGCTATTGGATATTAAGCCCCGTGGACGCCGCCGAGCCTCCCTCTCCGTCTTCTTCGGACACGTTCGACCCACCGCCTCAACCTTCAGAAGCTCCACCGCCGGGCATGAAATGGTATGCCTTCTGCTCAAAGTCCAACCGCGCCTTCCCCGGCACAATCGCTAAACAAACCTATCCCCCTACATCGTAGAACGCGCTACACCACCTAGGTCGTCCTGATCAGGTTCTTCAATACGGTTACGACTACGGGCGATGCATCCTTGCTTCGGTGGAACTGGCAGTTCCCGAGTATAGTGGTGGTCTATGGAAGCCGAACTGGACGATACCCATCATGCTACGGGGCTACGTATCTAGCCTGGCATTGCGGTAATCGGGCACCGACAAATCGAGATCGCTGTTTCCCATCGCGTGCAGATCTCCTTCGGTGGGGAGGGCGTTGTTTGCCACAGTGGGCTGGTAGAGGGAATGCTTTTGGTATTTTGTGTGGCGGGTGTACGACTTATCCTCTGAGCCTTTCTCGTCCATCGCGTAGCGACCCCTATGTCGCCATCCATCAATCCATATTTTGGTCTTTGGGCCGTCTTGTTCAGTTTTTTTGCTGTGCAGGGCTTTTTTCTGGCCGGTGTGTTGTTCTTCCTTAAGAAAGGCTCACCGGTGACCAATCGGTTCCTGGCCGTGCTGGCCTTTCTGATTGCCATCATCACGAGCGGCTACGTCGTTCAGACATCGAGTCTGTCACAGGTTTTTCCGTCGTTTGCTTTCCTTGTAGGGCCGTTTTGGCTATTGCTGGGTCCGGTCTTATTCGGGTATATGTGGTTGCTTACCGGACATACGGTGCGGCTGTCTTGGGCAACGCTGCTCCAGTTGATCCCCTTTCTGATCTACCTGATTCCCACGTTACACCGCACGCTATTCCTCGAACATTTTCGCGAAGCCAAGTACGGGCAATATCTCTATATGGCCCAGGACGGAAGCATCGGTTTGGTGGCTCTGCTGTATATGTATCTGTTTACCATTCAGATGTTTGCGTATGCCATCCTTAGCGTTCGCCTTTTGCTGCGCTATGAAAAGGCCTACCGCGATAACGCGGCCGACGGCCGGGCGGTGTATCTCCAGTGGCTCCGGCGGCTGGTTAGCGTGTTTGTGGGCTATCTGGTCTATGAAACCGTCTTTTCGGTGATTCTTCTGGTCAATCGGTCAGCCGAGGCCCATCATTATTATCTTTCGGCCCTGTTCATCTCGACCTTTCTCCTATTGATTGTCTACACGGCGATTCGTGACCCGCAGGTATTCTTGCCGTTACCTGAGCGCCATAAGAAATACCACCGCTCTGCATTGCCAGAGCCGTATGTCGAAGACCAGTTGGCTAAGCTCATGGCCCTCATGGAGCAGCAAAAGCCTTATCTGCGAAATGACTTGAAGCTGCAAGACCTAGCCGAATTATTGGGTATTAGCACGCATCATGTTACCCAACTGCTCAACCAACAAGTTGGGAAGACTTTTCACGCGTTCGTCAATGCCTATCGCATTGAGGAAGCCTGCCAACGTTTGTGTGACCCGTTGTACCGAGAGTATACGGTGCTGGCGATCGCGCACGACGTGGGATTCAATAGCAAGACGACCTTCAATCGGATCTTCAAGCAGCATACCCAAATGACCCCCTCTCAGTACGCGAAAACTCACGCGGTAGAGGGTCGGCCCGCATAAATACAGGTGCCATCCGTCCGGATGGACCGATACGCACGTCTTTTACCGCTACGCTCGGTGCTTTCACTGAGACTGGTGTCTGGATCTCTCTCCTCTATCACTGGCCTCTGCCCTCTAACCTGATAAGGAGGCTATCATGCCGCAGCGTTTTTTGCCACCCGTTGTACTCACCTTGATCCTGCTGGCTGTATCCTACACGCCGCTTCTGGCCCAATGGGAGGTCAGCACGATAGGGCAGTCCGGCGCTGGGTTGGATGACGGGATGGTCATAGACCAGAACGGCAACCTCTACATCTCTCAATATCAGGGCACCGTCGTTCGGCGCTTAACGCCAGATGGCACTGTATCGGTATATGCCAGTGGTTTTGACACGCCCAATGGGTTGGCCATAAGTGCGACCGGGGACCTGTACGTCGCCAACAACTCAGGTGGTCGCATCAGCAGAATAACCCCAAGCGGTGCCATCTTCCGAAACTTCATCACAGGTATTCCTAATCCGAGCGGGCTGGTCTTCAATGCAGCGGGGGATACCCTCTATATCTCGCACTATGCGTCCTCTCAAATTAGCAGGGTAGCACTAGCCGATCCCCGCAACGTAACAACCTGGATGGCAGGCAGCCCCCTCAGTGGCCCGATCGGGATGGCCTTCGATGCGGACAACAACTTGTATGTCGGCAATTATAATAATGGACGCATTTTCAAGGTTTCGCCAGGCGGTACGATGACGGAACTGGCGAGCATCCAGTCATTCTTGGGTTTTTTGACGCTTGCTAACGGATATCTCTATGCCACAAGCTATTCCAAGCACCAGATCTATCGTCTCCCGCTCGATGGCTCCTCCATGGAAGTCCTAGCCGGAACCGGAGCTATGGGTCAGGCTGATGGCCCGGCGACCTCGGCTACCTTCAACGGCCCCAATGGCATCGTCGCCACGGCATCCGGGGACACCCTCTACGTCTCTGAATTCAATACCGGAAAGCTGCGCATGCTCGTCTCGGCGACACCGACGGGCGTGGAAGGTGCCGAAGTGTCGGCATCGGGTCTCTTGGACGTGCAAAACTTTCCGAACCCGTTTCATGCATCGACTACCATCACCTACGCCTTGACCGAACCAAGCCGGGTATCGATAGACATTTACAACATGTTGGGCCAAAAAGTACGGACGTTGGCCTCGCAGTCACTGTCGGTCGGCACCCAGTCGGTGGTATGGAACGGTCGCAACAATGCCGGTCAGGTTGTTCCTCGCGGTGCGTATGTCTATGCCGTTCGGGCTGGAGACTTGATCCAAAGCAGGATGCTGATACGGCGGTAGTTGACCCCATATCGACGAGGAAAATAGGCACCCGCACCATTCAGGAGTAGATCATGCATTATCCACGACTTGGGTTCATTCTTTTCATCGCTGCGATGGGTCTTGTGCTGCCGATACGTTCGGCGCAAGCGCAAACCCGTATCGACAGTTCGTTCGCTTTTCAGACAAATCCCGCCAAAAAGTTTGCGCTCTATGTCCCGTCGGGATATGAGGCTGGGGTTGCGAACAAAGCCTTACTGGCCTTCCACCCGTTCCATGCCGTCTGGGGAAACTCGACGACTTGGTGCGATATCCTGACGAATTTCGCGGAAGAAAACAACTTGCTGATGATCTGTCCCGACGGAGGGCCAAACGACCTACGCGTCGACGATCCGATTGACTTAGCTTTTACAACGGCCTTACTCGATTCACTGAGGGCGTGGTATACTGTTGATGTGGACAAAACGTTTATCCTGGGTTTTTCGTGGGGCGGGCGGGCGACCTATACCTATGGCCTAGCCAACCCCGATGTATTTGCGGGCTTTATAACCATTGGCTCATTTATTAACGGTACCGCACAAGTGGGGCCAGCGTTGCTCGCCAATGCGGTGGACAAGCCGTTCTATATCATGCACGGAGACAGCGATGCCGTCGTAAACCTACAGACTGGCTTTTTTCCTATTCGAGATGCTCTGATAGATGCCGGTGCCCTTGTGAATTCGTTGATTTTGGAAAACGTAGGACATACCATTGATTTTCCAAATCGAGATCAAATCCTGACAGACGCTTTTCATTGGGTTGACTCGACGAGCACCGCGCTTACCTCTGTGGGCGTTGCGGACGACATCCCAGTCCTGATTCACCAACCGGGTATCTTAAGCCCCAATTATCCCAATCCGTTCAGGCACTCAACGAGGATCACCTATGCTGTCCGTCAACCAGGCCAGGTCCGGATCCAGGTGTATAATGTCGTCGGGCAGGTAATCCGGACCCTCATCGATGAAAGAAAAACGGCGGGCGAATACACGCTACACTGGGATGGGACGGATGATCAGGGCAACAGGCTCCCCGGTGGCACCTATTTCTATACGCTTACCGTCGATCATAGCCCGCTGGTGGCACGGTCTATGATTGTCGTGCCGTGAGCAGCAGCGGCAGGGGAGAGGTCGCTTTGCCCCTACTGAATTAGCTTTGATTTAGGCAAGCTCGTGAATACTTGCTATGGCCAGGGCAAGCGCATTCTACCTGAATCGAGTGCTAAACCAATCTTGTCTGCAAAGTCAACCTGCGAAATTGCGTCAAAATCAAAGGAGGCCAGGTGTGCAGTAGCCTCACATTTTTAGAATGCGCTTGCCCTGTCGCTATGGCCTATTGTATTGGGATGCCCCGCAAATAGGAAATGGTGAGATTCAAGCTTAAGCGAGTCGTGATCTATGAACTTCGACAAGCTTTCTCGACAAACGCTGCCTAACCCTAGTTGTGCCATATGGCATGTACCTCATGACGCGGATGGGCAAGAACAACGTCTTTCAACGACGCATAACTATAGAGTCAACGCGGACGCCTCTCTAATTGTCGTTTTCATGTTGCACGGACGCTGGTGTATGCATAGCTTTTCAAAACGGCGTACCAGCGGTGTGCCGGTTATTCTTGCCGTTACACAGCGTGCTCGTGCCGAACGCATTGGAAACCCTTCAAGAGCCTGCTTGCCTCATCGTGGATGAGCTTGCGGCAAATGGTGAACCAGAGTTGCTCAGACAGTTGTTCTACTCCCGTACGGCGCGCTGGAAATATTACATCGTCTCGGGGGAGTTCGGTACGATCACCCTTTTCAGTGATCTATGCGACTGTCTCAGCAAAATGCAAGCCTTTACTCTCATTCCTACTGCAATCGGTATCGTGCTTGACCAGGAAGATCCAGAACTATTCACAACGTCTCTTGCATTGCTGCTCGATCTGAGTTGCTGCAGTGACACGACGGAGATGCCATTGGCACTTTCAGAGCAATGGTCAAGGTTAGCGAAGAAGATCGATGAACTGCCTGCGGATCGGCACAGAGCATTTTTGTGGAAACAGTTGACCCATTGGTATAGAAGACGAAGCGGTAGGAGCGGGCAAGAAAACGCTGTATAACCCCCCGGCAAGCGACGATGGGCGTGTCGGTTTCGCTTTTACAGCTGTCGGTGTCTACGTTGCTTTTCCCCAAGGTTGTGCCCTCAGCCCATCGCGCTTGAGCTTAACCGTTATACCTCATCTAGAAACCTGATAACCCCGATAAAGCCTTATAGTACGCTGGTTGCTACAGCTGTTATCCTCACAATGCTTTGGTTGGGATGTTCTTCAAGCAAAGAGACAAGTCAGACCTCTATCGTCAACTCAGCTTATCGACATGTAGCATATCCGCAGCTTCTAGGTAGGCTTGATCAGGTGTTTCAAGCCTACCTAGAAGCTGCTAAAGAAATGGACTTGAACGTGGTATCAGTCACGCCAGAACAAATTGAGGCCGTTGCAAAGAAAGGAAATCCTCCAACCCAAGTTAGGATCGAATTGGGTTTGTCTGACACGCTTGAAACTGATGTGCGCGTAACGACAGACTATGTTATGCAGTGAGAGGACTTTGTACACTACTCGTATGAATTGCCCTTCAAAGCCTTCCAGCATCTCGATAGGAGTTTAGGCTTTGCCTATACTCATCCTCAGGCGCTTTACCCTGCCACAGCCCGTAAATGCCCTGCGCCTAAAATAGAGGATTGGTCTAAGGCAAAACCGCCAGAGATGATTGGTGGCATGGCGGGGCTTTCAAAGCGATTGAAATACACAAATAAGGCCCAGGCAGGGGGTATTGAAGGTCGCATTTATATTCAAGCGAATATTGATGAAAACGGTGGGGTATCGTGTGCGGTAATATCTACGGGTTTACCAGCAGGTCTAAATGAAAGTGCGCTTGAGGCTGTTGCTGCTACCAGATTCAAGCCTGCGGAGTATGAGGGCATGCCTATAGCTATGCGGATAGCATTTCCAGTTACTTTTCGATTTCGTCGCTAACCTTGCCAGGGAAAGGTATAACCCCTATGTGACGTTCGGTAGGGAATGGCAATACAAACCCTGCTCGCGACGCAGCGATGTCCGATGCCCTTGTCCCGATCACCTATGCCTTTCCTCCCGAAACCGAAGAGGCCGATCCTAACGCGATCCCTACTCCCGGCACGTTTTGTTGGAATGAGCTAACAACGCCCGATGTCGAGCGCGCAACGGCCTTTTACACCAAGTTCTTCGGCTGGACCGTCGAAACCCAAGACATGGGCGACTTCGATTATCATCTGTTTCAGGAAGAGGGAGTCAACAGAGCAGGTATGATGGCAACCCCTGAAGGCAGCGAGGCTCCTCCGTACTGGTTGCCTTACGTTGCTGTCGAAAACTGCGATGTGACGGTGAAGGCGGCTAAAGAAGCAGGCGGTACAGCTATCGTCGAGCCGATGGCTATTCCTGACATGGGGCGTTTTGCTATTATCCAAGACCCCACGGGAGGCGTGATTGGGATTCTAGGCGCATAGGCGCTTTAGGCCACACACGACCCTGCGTGCTATACAGGCGAGCGAGGCGAAACGGCTTTGCTCGCCTGTTTGGTTTGTAGGGCGACGCCTTGATGCTACCTACCCATCGGGAGCCGTAGCCGTGATGCTGTCGCCTACGTGCAAGACGCCTGTTGTGAGGATACGTGCTCGGAGGCCACCTCGGTTGATCAGAGGGCGTACCAAGTTTGGAATGCCTGTTTTGCGGACGAGGTATTTGCACGGCTGACACAAGCGCAACCCCTGGAACTGTACGCCTCCGATCCAGAACGTCTGCTTGATGAGATCATTTAGGGGGACACCTGTTGTGAGCAGGTTACGGCGGCTTAGCTCAGGAGATAGGATAATGCCTGTCGCCGCTTGCATCTCTAGGAGAGCCTCCGTTGCGATGAGTGATACTTCGCGGTGCGGCCCTGGCCAGCGCGAGAATGATCCTGCAGCGTCAAAATAACGGTCGCCTTGCAGCCCACGGCCTGAAACGGCTTGGACCGTTTCCATCGCATGCATCGGTGCTCCGGCTTCAGGCGTGATAAAAATGTTGATCAGCGTTCCTTTCCAAGACATCTGTATCCCATGATCGCATCGTAGGGGATGGCCAACGTACACAAAAAAGCCGACGCACGAAACCATGTGCGTCGGCTATCTGGCAGGAGCCTTCTAGAGGAGCGTTTAGCGCACGGCGGGCGCATGGATGATAGCCGTCTCAGGGGCTGTCATGTCTAACCGAGCATCCTTGGTACGTAGTTGAGGGATGTTTGCCGCTGGCGAGAGGACGATTTCAAGCTTGCCGTTGGGGCCTGCTACGACAACCGTGATGGACTCGACGACAGGGGAGCCAGTTTCTTCATCCAGGCGCAAATCTTCGACGGCACGAAAGGTGAACTCTGTAATACCAGGGCCACGCAGCACGTCCTCGTAATCCAGCGCATCGCCGTCGCCGTTGAGGTCAGCGAAACGTGTGTCATCAATCTCTACACTTGTGTTGCCGACGCTTTTGACTTTGGTGCCTTCGACTCTCACAGTGATCGTATTGCCTGGAGCCAAGGGATTGTTGTTGCCATCGGTAACACGCAGCGAGTAGGTTTGGCCGAGGCGTGCCACCGTAGGCGAAATCTCGACGACGGGTGGACCTGACCAAACGACCCCTGTACGTCCGGTAACGACCGCTCGGTTGCGGTCTGCTGTTGTGGCGGTGACAACGCCGATACCATCGGGCGGGAAGGGGTTGCCTGAGATTAGGTTGACCGTGCCACGTCCATCGGGGTCGGTGAGCACGGATCCTTGCACGATGCCGTGTGAGGTCGTGAAGTAGACGGCGGTCTGGGGGCGCACAGGGTTGGCGTATTGATCGCCCACGATGACACTCACGCCGTTGGTCAAGCCCGATGCTGTGAGGCCAGGGAAGTTAAACTGCGTCGGCCCAACCGTGAAGTGGGGTTCATGAGGTAAGCCGCCATGGATTGATACGGAAACGGGCAGGGAGCGGATCGTACGCCCATCGACTGTCGCCTCTGCAATAACTTGGACGGCTCCCGCACGGGTGCCACTCGATAGGTTAGCTGTCACCTGACCGTTGTTGTCTGTGACAGCCGATTCGGGGAAGATGAAAACACCGCCACCAGGTTGTACACCCAATGAAAAGTGCACCAGAGCGGCATTATCGAGGACAACCGGACGGCCCAACGAGTCGGCTACTTGAAACGTCACTTGGGCGACCTCTTCCGAACCGCCTTCTTTTACACCAATACTTTGAGTCGATTGCGAAAGCAAGAGAATGTTGGAGGCTTTGCCTGACACGAGCTCGTCTTCAACAATCTGCTTGATACGCAGTGTGGGAACGCTCACCGTCCGATCTGCCAATCCCAACACGTTGGTGGCGTTGGCTGCAAAACCGTCCTTGGAGACGGTCACGTTCAACTCCATCGTGCTGTCGATCTCGACGGTGAGGCTATAGCGCCCTTCTGCATCCGTCTCCACGGGCACGGTATTAAAGGGGAGAATCCGAATAAAGGCACCTGGAACAGGGTTGTTGGTGGCGTCGTCGAGGACTTGCCCGACGAGCATGACGGTGCCGCCATCGCTGCCGGAATCATCGTCGTTACTGAAGGCATCGCAGCCAGCTACTACGAGCAGCAAGCTGCCCAGGAAGAGGGGAAGCAGAGAGCGTAACATGGGGTTGTTGTGGGGATGGAGTAACAAGGAAATCCAGACGCTTCGGTATTGCCAGTGAAGCGTGATCGCCTTTTTACAAAGCCCGTGCCCAGCCCACAAGGGCGCGCTAGTGTGCTAAAAAAGCCGAAAATGCAGGATGCGCTGCGAATACATTAGCGAGCGGTTATACGAATGGTAACGCCATGCGGTGATTTTGTACGATGATAGGTTGGCAGCACAGCAGCCGCACCTTTCTCACAAAGCAGAGGACGGGTCAAGGCGTACGGTAACCGTGGTGCCTGCGTGAGGTGCAGAGCGGATAGCAAACGTGGCCCCCATGCTTTGGGCACGGTGGCGCATATTGTCCAGGCCGCATCCTTCAGCAACTGTCTGGTCAAGCAAAAAGCCACTGCCATCGTCCATGACGCGAATGTCGGTTACGCCATCGTGATGGCTTACATCAACCGTGAGGGTCTCTGCTTGGGCGTGTTTGAGCGCGTTCGTGATCGCCTCTTGCACGATCCGAAACAGATGCAGGGCTTCTGACGGCGACAGCTCATGGGATGTGTCTCCTGTATGCTGAACCCGCAGGTGCATTGCTGGATGGGAGCGCAGTTGCTGCTGTGCGTAGGCGCGTATCTGATCCGTGAACGCGCCAACCGAGATCGCCTCGTGCCGAAGTGCCCAGATCGTCTGCCGAAGCTGTTGCATGGTGGTGCGGGCGTGACGGCCTAACGTGCGCAAGGCGTCTTGCTGATCAGTGGTGCTCCGGCGGGCCTGTAGGTCGAGGCTCGAAATGATGTAGGTCAGTTGGGCACCCACGTGGTCGTGGAGGTCGCGTGAGATCCGCTGGCGTTCGTGTTGTACCTGTTGTTCTAGCTCCAACGCTTGGACGCGCCGCCGGAGCGCTCGCGTCGAAACAATGCGAACGGTTGCTCCTACACCCAACAAGACGAGCAGTGTCATCAGCGCTCGGAACCACCCGCGCATCCAAACAGGGGGCACGATATAGATCGGAACGCTGAGGCCTGCTTGATTCCAGATGCCATCACTGTTTGCTCCCTTCACGTGTAGGGTATAATGCCCGGGATCCAGGTTCGTGTACGAGGCAAAGCGGCGTGTACCTGTCTCTACCCATCCGTCATCAAAGCCTTCGAGCTTGTGGGCATAGTGGTTGTGCTCGGGAGCCGTGAAGTCCAAAGCGACAGTTTCAAAGGCAAACGTGTTACCTGCATAGGGGATAGCTAATCGTCCTTGGGAAGCCAGCAGGGTATCCAGAGAAATCTTCTGCTCGCCAACCTGGAACGTTGAGAAGGCTATGGGCGGCGGTTGCTGGTTGACCGAAATACTGTCGGGAAAAAAGAGGTTAAAGCCATTGGTGCCTCCGAACAAGAGCGCTCCATCGCTGCGTCTGAGCGCACTGCCCACGGAAAAGGTGCGGCCTTGAAGACCATCGTTGGCCGCATAGGTTTTGATGGCACCTGTAGCGGGGTCTAAGCGAGCGAGACCATTGTTGGTACTCATCCATAGGTGCCCGTGCGCATCTTCGAGCAAGCTGTGGATATGGTTGTCGGGCAGGCCGTCATGGACAGTAAAGCGCTCAAACGTCTGCGTGCGAGCATCCAGCCGATTGAGGCCACCACCATGGGTGCCGACCCAAAGATTGCCTGCTGTATCTTCAAGCAGACTTGCCACGTTGTTGCTGCTGATGCTGGTGGTGTCGTAGGGATTGTGTTGGAAACGTTGGACGCGACCCGTTTGCCGATCTAGCAGGTTGAGGCCCCCCGCATAGGTGCCGACCCAGAAGCGACCTTGGCTATCCTCGTGCAGTGCCCAGATGGTGCTGCTGCCCAAACTCGTCGTATCATTCGTGCGGTGGCGGAAATGGTCGAACGTATCCGTTTGGGAATTGTAGCGGTCTAAGCCTGCTTCGGTGCCTATCCAGAGTGTCCCTGCTCGGTCCTCGTAGATAACCCGCATAGCGTCCGCACTGATATGCCCAGCATTCTGCTCAGAGTCCGTAGCATAATGCCGAAAGACACCGTCTGGTGTTTGCCGAAACAACCCTGAACCCCAGCCACCCAGCCACAGTTGTCCCAAACGGTCTTGGTGGATGGCTTTGATGATAGGCTGCTTTCCCGAGATAGGAGGCATCGGCAAGGTTTCGAAGGCAGCCTGTCTCGGTGAAAAACGTTGGATGCCGCCAGCCGTAGTGGCAAGTAAGACGTCATCGTTTGTGTCCTCGTAAAAACCGATAACACGTCCGGGCGCGACAGATGAGTTGGCGTCAGGGTTATGGTAGAAATGCTGGAACTGGCGTTGGTGAGGCAAGACTTTGTTCAGCCCATTATGTAGGGTGCCAATCCAGATGATGCCTGAGCGGTCTTCTAACACAGACTTGACCGTATTGCCGCTCAGGCTGTAAGGGTTGTTGGGTTGATAGCTATATCGTTGACTGGTGCCTGTGTGTGGGCGGTAGACGATAATACCTTCACCAGACAACGTGCCCCATAGCATGCCCTGTCTGTCCATGAGCGCGCAGTAGAGCGCTTGATGCGAGTTGTTGTCTTGCAGGACAAGATGCTCGTTTACGTGGCCCGTTTCAGGCTCCAATTGTAGCAAGCTTCCCGTTTCTGTTCCTAGCCAAACCGCACCGCCCAATCCTTGAACAATACCATGCGGGCCATGTGCAAAGCGTGCATAGATAGGCCGTGCCGGAGGTGACGTATAGTGCTGTACAGCCTGTGTCGCAGGATTGAACTTGTAGAGGCCTTGCTGCTTGTGGAGCGCCCACATGTCTCCCTCTATGTCTATCGAAAAACGGGTCGACTCCGTTGATGTAAACGGGTCGGCGAGGGGCACCGACTCGAAGCGTTGGGCGGCTCGGTTGAAGGCGCTGATCGGGTCGGTACTTAGCGAGGCAAAGGCGTAGAGCGTGCCGTCGCGTGCTTCACCAAAATCCGAGATCCAGCTTTCGGGCTGCGTTGCCGCGAACCGTGTGAACTGCTCGGTGCGCGGATCAAAGCGGTTAATGCCTCCTTGATTGGTGCCCACCCAGAGAAAACCTACGTGGTCTTCGTAGAGTGCCGTCACCAAGTTGGTCGACAGCGAGTTCGGATTGCTGGGGTCGTACTGGTAGGTCCTAAAGGTATAGCCGTCGTACTTGACGAGGCCACCTTCCGTCGCGAGCCACAGGTAGCCAGTTTGGTCCTGCAAGATATCGTAGATCGTGGGGCTAACTAAGCCTTGTGCAAGACCAATACGCTCGAACTTGAGCGGGGCTTCTTGCGCCCACAGCGATGGCAGGTTCACTCCCAATACGCCTATGGAAGCAATCCACCACAGCACACACCGGACAACACGCATAAGCGATGCTTGTGATCGTGTCAACAACACACGAGACTACTACGTGGAAAGAGGAGGGGCGACGCGTGGGGCAACGCGGGCATTATGTATACATACCATCGCTTGAAGATCCAACACGGCTTGGATGTTTGGCTTGCTGATGTTGCGGAGATGAGGTGAGTATATCTGAGGAACAGAGAAGAGCGTCTGTGGTTACGGAAGTTATAACCCCTCTAAACATCTATCATAGGTAGCGGACATGCATAAAGAAACAACTATTCGGCGTATCGGCAACAGTGCTGGAGCTACCATACCGAAAGCTATGTTGGAGCGGTATGGGTTAACAGTTGGCGAGCGTGCTTATATCGTCGCTACGGAGCAGGGACTTCTAATCACGCCTTATGACCCTGATTTTGCAGAGGCCTTGGCAATCTATGAGGAGGGGAGCAAAACGTATCGCAACGCCATGCATGAACTCGCTAAGTAGGACGGACACATGGACGAGCCGCGATGGATTAAACGCGAGTGGGTGAGTGCAATTCATGCCGATCAGGTCAAGCAGCATGGCGGTTCACTTGGCATACGCGACGAAGGATTGATAGAGTCGGCGTTGGTGCGTCCCTACAACAAGTGGCGGTACGATTCTGATGCCGACCTTGCTGCATTGGGCGCGAGCTATGCCTATGGCTTGGTAAAGAATCATGGCTTCATAGATGGCAACAAGCGCATTGCCTTTCAGGTGATGTACGTCTTTCTAGGGTTAAACGGGTGGCGTCTAGTGGCTCCTGAAGTAGAAGTCGTCGATGTCATGGTTGCTCTTGCGTCCAGTACGATGAGTGAGGAGGCGTTTGCTGAGTGGATACGCGCACACATGGAACTGCGTTAATCCGCAGGTTGCGGCTGTCCCGCCAACGCATCGCGTAGAAAGCCTTGTAGTGCCTGGATCTGCGCATTGCCCAAGTGTTGCCCGATGAGCGCGGTGCCGTAGACGATAGCAGCTAAGACTAGGGCTATCGGTAATGACCAGAGGGCGATGAGTGTTTGACCGAGCATCCACTGCGACAGTCCAAAAAGGGTACCCATCGTGCCACTGAAGGCGATTATGGCATAGAAGGCCATAAACATGGTCCAAACGGCAGGGCGGGGGCCGAATAGACCACGCACCAAAGTGCCGTTGGGATGAGCTTCAAAGTCAAGGCTGAGTTGCGGCGACCAGTAATGCTGTTCATTAGGTGGAATTTTGAGCACCGCATGGTTATCGAAGAATGCCCCCTGGCATGCGGCTTCCGAGGTATCCAGCTTATCGCGCAGACGTGCCATGGCATCCGGCAGCGGATGGGCGACCAGCATCGTGAAGCGAGGCCGCATGCGGAGCGAAATCATAAGCGCAGCGGAAGCCGGATGGAATGAAAAAGCCAGACTCAACTTCCTAATTCATCTGCGCATATGCAAGAGGGGGCACGGCTTACGCTCTATGCGTTGAATCTCTTTTCTGGTCGCATGTACTGAAGTGAACCTTCGGTTACCCGAAGCTTGCTTCGGTAAAGATAGTTTGGGACAACCTGATACACCGTGGCTTGCCGCGAGGTTGGTCATCAGCTACTGCGCATCATAGTCGAAGTGATCCTCGAACAACTCGATGGGATTGCCCTCGGGGTCGCTGATCCAGGCGAAGCGTCCGTAGTCGTACTCCTCTTGCTTTTCGATGGCGATACCTTCGGACTTCAGTTGTTCTAGCAAACGCTCCAAGTTCGCCACGCGGTAGTTGACCATAGCTTTTCGGGGCTTAGGCAACGGTTTTTCTTTCGCTGGGAAGATAGACCACGTCGTGCTGTAGCGGGTGTCGGGGTCATCCACGTCGCGGAAGATGAAGCTACGGTAATAGACTCCCGCCTCACCGTAAGACGTTGTTTCAATGCCGAGGTGCTGGTGGTACCATGCGGCTAGCTTTGCTGGATCGTTGGCGTAGATGAAGACGCCGCCAATGCCTTGGACAATCTCGCGTGCGGAGGCCATGATAGTAAAGGGATTGGTAGGGATAAGATCAGACACACCAACCGCGCAACACGTGCCCAGTGGCGATAGATTCTAGATACAGTCTGGCATCGACATCGGTATGTCATAGGGTGATGGAATGTGCCACATGCAGAAACGGGAACACGCCTATTTCGTTGGCGCTCGTTAACGATCCAAGGATGTTTCACGGAATCTCTTGCCCTATGCCGCTTCCTGCTGATTTTCCGCTCTCTGCATTACTTCGTCGTGCCATTGCTATTGCAGCTCAGGCCAAACAAGCAGGGCATGCCCCTTTCGGAGCACTCATCACTGATCGCGAAGGAGGTATCGTTGCCGAAACATCCAATACCACACGAACCGACGGTGGGATTTCCAGACACGCTGAAATCAATGCTATTGAGCAGGCCATGGCGACTACAGGCGGAAAAAAGCTAACGGATCATGTACTCATTACCAGTGCTGAACCGTGTCAGATGTGTGCAGGGGCCGTGTTTTGGGCAGGTCTGCGTACCGTTGTGTTTTCGGTATCCATCCCACGCCTCATCGAACTGAATGGATCAGCGAGTCAGATCAATCTGGGCTGCCGTACGATTCTAGAGCGTGCCCCGTACGCCATTGAAGTGGTTGGCCCGTTGCTTGAAGAAGAGGGAGCGCGCGTGTTTGTGTAAAGCGAGTGAGCGTATGCTGAAGACGCTAGGCTAGCGAGTAAGCTATTTCAGCAAGGTTAGCTTGATCGTGTGGTTTTGACCTCCGGCTGTTAAGCGAGCAAGATACAGGCCGCTCGGTACGCCCGTCGCGTCCCAGACGACCTCGTGTGTGCCCGCCGCATACGTACGGTCTTGGAGTAGCGTCCCTACTTTAGCTCCCGTCACGCTGAAAATCTCTAGCGTCACGGCATCCTGAACAGGCAAGGCAAAGCGGAGCGTCGTGGTCGGGTTGAACGGGTTGGGGTAGTTGGGCAAGAGCTGGTACGAGCTAGGTTGTTCGTTCGCAGTGTCAACAGCCACCGAACTGCCTGTGGTGCTTTTCAAAAGTCGGAGGTCGTCCAGGTAGAGGGTGCCAAATGCTGGGGCACCCGATGTGTGCGTCAATTGGAAGCTGTCGATGCGAAGCTGGCCTTCCAGGATGCCGTTGCCGAGCCACGCTCCTGTCTGTCCGGTGCTCAGGTCCCACGTCACAGGCCGCCAGCCGAGCCAGTCGACGGTATACCATGGGCTGACCTCATGATTACCCGCTCCGCCGCCTGGGGCGCGGTCGTCGAGAGCAAACCGAAACTGGTTGTCACTGCCATCGCCAAAGACGAGCACCTGGAGGCTGTACGTGTCGTCGAAGAAGACGCTGCGGGGGGCACCACTGCCGAGGTATTCGCGGATGAGCCAGCCCGAGGTGGCTTGTGTATCCCAGCCGTAACGCAGGCGCATCGCTTGGCGTCCATCACCAAATTGGCTGACGATAGTCGTATCCGGGCGTGCTGACGTGGAATCGGTAATGATGCCTACGGTAGAGCCGCTCTGTTGCGGTGCCCACCAGTTGGGACTGATGCCGCTTTCAAAGTCATCAATCGGCGTGATGTCATACTGTGCGTCCGTTGTCGTGAAGCGCACTTGTTTGCGGCCCGATTCGGTATTCTGAAACTGGTCACGGATGCCGGGATCAATGGCTAAGCGGTACACCTGTTCGGGTTCGAACGGTTGCGCTGGGAAGAAGGTGACCACGCTTTGCTCGTTAACGACGCCATGTTGGAAGGTGCCGGGAACGGTTTGTTGCGTGCCGCTATGCTCCAGCCGAAAGAGACCTGCGCCATCCGCCCAGTCAATCACTTCATCATAGACGACCGTTACGACGCCATACGGATCCATGTCGCGTGCGTTGACACGGGGGAAACTCGCTACCAAGCGCGGGGGAAGGGCGTCGGCAATGCCTGTCGTGAACGTGAGCGTGAAGGCATCACCCGCTGTACCGTCGCTGTTGCCATCCAAAAAATAGGGCTGTGCGCCACGTGCGGAAGCCTCGATGGTAAGTGTGTACGTTGTCTCCGGTAGGAGCGAGTCCGGCGTGATGACGAGGCGCGTATCGTTGTTGGCCCAGCGATACGACACCGTGAGTGCTGGGGCGAAATGGAGCGCTTGCTCGGTAAGCAGGCGGTTCATGGGGCGGCTGAACTCCAGAACAATCGGGTCAATGACCTTAAACGGATCGGTATCGAATGCCGCAGGTGTGGTCTCCACCAAACGTGGCGGTACGGTCGAGACCATGCCGATGTCCTTGAAGGTGAAGAACGAGTCGACAGCAACGACAGAACTGGTGAACATCTCAAAACCGTCCGCCTCGGCCTGTACCAACAACAGACCTTCGGGCACCTCGTCCAGGTAGTAGAAGCCGTTGGCAAGCTGGTCGGGGTTGGTGGTGTAGCGATGGAAGAGGCTGGCGTAGGTATCAGTCGTGTAGGTGGTATCACCGACCGTAACGGTAGCTCCGTTAATAGGTTGGCCGCTTTCAAGATCCGTTACATAGCCCGTCACAATGCGTGTAGAGGGGCGCGGAATACCATGGAAATCGAGGATTGACCAATAGAAGGACATCGCTTCGAGGCGCTTCCAGTCGGCATTCATGTTGCGCTGGTTTTGGGTCGGGTTGGTGTGAAAGCCGGATTCGCTGAGTTGCGACGGCATGTTGGTTCGGCGGTTGACCGAGAGGTAAGGACCAGGGCCAGAGCAGTTCAGATAAAAATCCAGACAGTCGCCGCGTGACCCCGTGGTGCCAATGCGCATCGTACGGGTAAGGCGCTCGACCATGATGTCGCTCATGGCTTTGCCACCGGGTGGGTTTTTCTCGCCGCCTCCGCGCAGACGTCCCCAGAGGAGCAACGTACGATTGACTTCGGGCGGTCCGGCGTCGCTGTGGAGCGAGTGAAACCACGAGGCCCCGACTGCATTCGCGTGGTCCGAGCGCTGGGAGAGCGTGACAAACTGCGTATCGGTCGTCCGCGACATATAGACCGTGTCAATGTCGGTCGTCTCCATGAACAGCCGCCGCAGGGCCAAGCCCACGCGGAGCGACTTCTCGGCCTCCGAATAGCCAAAGACGCCTTTGTTTTCGGTTTGGCTATGCCCAGGGTCGAGGTAGAGGCTCCAGCCCGTTAAGCCTGTCGCTTTTTGCGCGTGGGCGGGCAAGAGCAACAAAGAACACAGAGCAAGGGCTAGCAGGCGAGCAGCAGGGCGCATGAGCGTGAAGAGCAAAGGGGGAAGAGGAGCGATCAGTCGTAGGCGACGGGCAGCACATAGATGGCACCTTCATTGGTCTCATCAAAGGCGATAGAGCGCCCATCGGGCGACCAGTGCGGGTTCATCTCCAAGCGGTTGACCGTATCCGTCAGTTGAACCGTCTCTGAGCCATCCACGCGGACGGCGTATAGGTCGGAGGCTAAGTATTCATGCCCGTCATCTAAGGTGAGCATATAGAGAATCCATTGCCCATCGGGTGACCATTGCGGGCGATGACCGCGCCCCAAGTCTAAGCGGCCTGTGCCGTCGGCCCGCATAACCTGTAAGTTCCCTCCCAGGATTTCGAACGCGAGGTGCCCGCCATCGGGTGAGACGACAAGGTTGATCGGTTCCTCATCCACGAACGTACGCACGCGCTCTAGATCTCCAGTCGCAGGCATGCTTCGCGCAATCGCGTGTGCTTGGGCAAAGAAGGTGGGCGTGTCGGTTTTGGCGGCGTTAGGCGTTTTTCCGGTTGCCAGCGTTTCGAGTCCTGTTGGCGTCGGCAAGTAGACGGCCGCATCCGTGGCGTTCCACTGCGGCAGGCTGGGCATGCGGGTACGTTCATCGGTAAGGGCCTGCGCTGTGCCCGTTGCACGGTCGAACAGCTTGACGGTGTTGTAGCGGTGCGGGCCATCGAAGCGGGCCACCCGTGCGAGAAGGGTTTGGCTATCTGACGACCACGACATACCGAAGCCTACCGCATCTTCATCGCTCACTTGGCGCAAGTCGGAGCCGTCTGCGCTCACGATCCACAGCCCTTTGTAGCTGGCGCCCGTGACGGCAAGCGCCGTGCCATCGGGTGACCAACGCGGCTGCATGAAGTAATCGCCACGCTCCGGCGTGAGTACGCGCATGGCTTCACCTGTAACGCGGAGCGATTGGCTGAGGGCAGGGCTGACACTCACAACCCCCAAAACGAGCAGAAGGAAAACGCGCATAGCAAGCAGTTGATGCAAGGGACAAGAGATGCGGAGACGCACGGACGTTAGGCCGCCCCATCTTCTGTGCTCTCTTCCGCTTTGAGCAGGGCTTGCAGCCGTTCGATTTCCTTGCGATGGTCGGCGATCTCTGTCATGATAACTTTGACCGAGACCTTCGTAAGGTCGAAGGCTGTTTCCTCCTGGTCGTACGCTTTGGCGACCATCTTGCCCAAATCGCGGTGGCATTTGTCGATGCGGCGCTTGAGCGAGGTGATTTCAAGTTTGGTCCGCCCGGTTTCGATAGCGTCGTTGGTGCGATCCGCCAGTTCTTTGGTGCCGGCTTTCAGTTTGTTCCAGAGGTTGCTGCTCATCGTGGTTCGTGTCTTGGTCGGAAAACGGCGAGAGGGCTGCGCTCCGTACAGTATAACACGCGGGGAGTTGCAGCACCACGTGCGAATTGGAGAGATATCTAGAAAACAGTGCTCGACGTGCCCGCACCGACGACTGCGTGCCCGCTTTTACTCGTATCGCAGCACATCCGCTGGGTTAATCTGAACGAGCTTTTTGGTTTGCAGCGACAGGGAAAGGGCGGCTAACAGGAAAACCAGGGCATTGGCGAGGATGAAGGGCGTCGCATCAAGTGGAATTTCGACAGGTGCCAAATCCAGGATACTTTTTAAGCCCAGGTAGCAGAGCGGTGTAGCGATGAGTGTGGAAAGGGCCAGAATGCCGAGGAAGCCCCGATTGACCAAAAAGACGATCTGTGCTGCAGAGGCTCCCATAGCCTTGCGAATTCCTACTTCTCTAATCCGTCGGGCCGCTCGTTGTGATGCCATACCAAATAGCCCCATACACGAGATGAGCAGCGCAAACAGACCGA
Source organism: Smithsoniella earleae (assembly GCA_032356285.1). Taxonomy (NCBI): domain Eukaryota; kingdom Viridiplantae; phylum Chlorophyta; class Ulvophyceae; genus Smithsoniella; species Smithsoniella earleae. Next base: position 67,573 of record JAULKQ010032185.1, on the reverse strand, counting down.
GGTAACGGGTGAACTGCAAGGTAAGGTTGAGAATCAGGTCATATTCACGAAAGACCTCCGTCTGCCGATAATATGCAAAGGATATCCCTGGATAATGCTTCTCCCAGCTTGTTCGAAGCGACGCAATCGCAGGCTCCAGCATGGCGCTTTTCAAGCGCACGGTCATGTAGTTAAACTGTTCGGTGGGAGTTAAGCCGAAAACAACAGGGACTGCTTTGCCCTCTAGTGGAAACACCATAAAGTCTTCGATGACTCCCACCACCGTATAGGGTTGATCGCTCAGACGTACCTGTGCTCCAACAGGGTCGTCCCATCCCCGCTCGGTAGCAAAGGTTTGGTTGACCACGAGAGCGGCCGGACCCGTAGGAGAGAAGTCCGGTCCAAAGGCGCGACCTGCCACAACGCGCATGCCCATGGTGGATAAGTAGGTTGGCCCAACGCCGTAATAGAGGGTTTGAACCTCTGTACCGTCTGTTTCAACAGTAACCACGTTGCGTGTTGCTCCAACATGATGGGTTGCTCCAGCGACGTGTGCAACGTGTGAGAGGTGGGAAGCCTCGTCGTGCATGCGGATATAGTGCTCCTGATTGATGACCGGAATGACCATAACCTGTTCATCTGCATAGCCCCAGTCTTCTCCTGTCAGCGTGTCATCTAACGAAACCAGGAAGATGGAAAAGCTAATGGTCACAATGGTGAGCACAAACTGCACGGTGGTCAAGGTTCGTGTGATGCCTTTCTTCTCGGCAAGCTTGAGCTTACCTCGGAGAATTTCGGCTGGCTGAAACGAGGAAATATAAAAGGCCGGGTAGGCTCCAGAAACAAAGCCGATAAAGGCCAGCAAACCCATCAGGAAGTACCAGAGTCCCAGGTTGCCAAACAGATCAAGCCTGAGTGACATCGCCGTGAAATTATAGAAGAACGGCAGTACCATCGACCAGGCGATAGCAAGCCCTCCTACTAAGGCCAGCATGCACAGAATGAGATTCTCCGTCAAAAACTGCCATACGAGTTGCCGCTTCTCAGCCCCCGAGGCCTTGCGAATACCAATCTCCTTTAGTCTGCGAGCCGCAGCACCAAGTGAAATGGTGATGTAGTTGAAGCAGGCAATCAGTAACACCAGCACGCCAATCAAGCCAACGCCCATAGATTCCCAAATGGGGGGAGCACTCAGCAGGCGGTCGTGCGTGTTCCATGCGGCAAAGACGTCGGGATGTTGAATGTTATCGAGGAAATAGGCGTGAACCTGCCACGATTCGTTGGCTTCGTTTTGTACGCCTACATAGCGGCTCATCTGCTGGGAGACGGTAGCTTGATCGTTGGCGTTCTGGAGTTGAACAAAGGTTCCGTCGGTGAACGTAGCCCAATCGTCCAGGTTTGCTTCACCAGCCGTCAGCCTTTTTTCGTAGCCCACCAGGAAGTCAAACGTCAAGCTTGTTTTAGCCGGAAAGGCCTCGGCTATGCCGCGAACAATGAGGGATTCAACCGTCCCATTTTCATAGGTAAGGGTCACTTCTTGTCCGAGGGGCTGCTGGCCCCGAAAATACTTGAGGGCCGCATCTTGGCTAATAATCACGCCATTAGGGTCAGACAGAGCAGCGCTACTTCCCGTTGCCAGCGGAAAGGTGAGCATATCGAAAAAGCCGACATCCGCGAAGGAAAGCGTCTCTTGGAACGTATCCCCCTCGGCTTGTACCAACACGTCCTGTTCGGCATACCGGACGGCCCGTTCGATCTGCGGGAAGTCAGTGGCTAAGAGGGGTCCCAAAGGCACGGGCGCTGTACCCCACCGATCCGTATGACCGTTTTCCTTGACCGTATGGCCGATCAGGTAAATACGGTCTCCATTTTCATGGAAGTCCTCAAACGTATTGATGTGTTGCGTAAACAGGAAGATGACAATCGTGATGGCAATCGCTGCCGATAGCCCCATAACGTTGATGATAGAAGCCACCTTGTTTTTCCGAAGCGTGCGGAGGCCAACCAAAAAATAGCTTTTGAGCATATGCATTCCCCAATAGGTTTTTTCAAACAGTTGATCTGGGAGCAGGCGAAGTACTTGCCCGCGGTACCACCAGCGCGCCCATAACGCACCCCGTTCAGAGGCAAGCTCATTGAAGTATTCCTCATAGTCGCCGAGTGGTGTGTCCCAATGATCTTTCAGGAGCCAGCCCAGCAGCCGAGCGGCGATGCGGGGCGGAGTGTAGTAAGTCTGTTCATCCATAGTTGTTATCCTTCGGGAGCCAGCCCTCTGATGTCGGACCACATGGCTTCCTCAACGGTGCGGATATGGAGCAGGGCTTGTCGGCCCTTGGTGGTCAGTTGGTAAATCCGTTTGGGACGACCTCCACGCTTGCGGAGAGGGGCTGTCAGATAGGAGGTCACGAAGTGCTTTTTGCTTAAGCGGTTGAGGGGAGTATAAATTGAGCTGAGCGACCACGAGTACCCCGTGAGAACTGAGACTTGCTTTCGGATCGATAGGCTATAAGCATCCGTCTGCAACCTCCAGATGGCCAGCATGACAAACTCTTCGGGCCGTGTGAGCAACTTCATAGAGCACCTAGTGTTTATCTATTCAAAATGAAACAAAACGTACGGGCTACAGGTGGTTTGTTTCACTTTGCGTAGAATTTAGTTATCCAAGGTGATATGAGCTTCATGCACAACACAAGGTGCGTTGCAGCACCACACCAGAATTGCGGAGATCTGCGGGAAAGCATAGGGTTAGGTCGAAGATGGATTAGCCGCTTCTGAGGTATAAGGGAGTGAACGAGCCTGTCAGAGCATACCACATGGAAACGGGCGCCTACCTCGGCAGGCACCCGTTTTTCCTCGACTGAATGGGTTCAATCGTTTTCTGCGGAAGGCATGCGCTTATCTATTTGGCCAACTGGATTGTTCCGGTTTGTACTAGCTCTCCGGCCTCTAGGCGGTATACATACAGCCCGCTTGGTAACGAAGACGCATCAAAAACGACAGATTGAGTACCGGCATTTTGGTGGCCCTCAAACAGCGTTGCTACTTTGCGGCCCAGCATATCGAATACCGATAGATGCATACTACTGGCTTCGATCAGGTTATACGAAATCGTAGTCGAGGCAGCAAAAGGATTGGGGTAGGCCGCTAGTGCTCCAACGTTTGGACGCAATTCCGTAGCGTACTCGCTGCGTGTGGTCTGGGCAAAAACATACTTGGCAACAAAAATATCTTGACCACTTTGAGCTTGCATGATATTTCCATTTCCGAGTTGCAGTGCTCCTCCGGATTCGCCAGTTGCTATGATGTCTCCAGTTGGGCTAGCCGCAATTGCCTGAAAGCGTGCATACCCGCTTCCAGCGGCATGCGCTACATCTTCTAACTCTCCTTCTCGGCTATACTTCGCGATGAAACCATCAATTGCAAGGGAGCCATTGCTGCTATTGGACAACCGCGTGCCGTCTAGGTTAAGGAGATCTCCATCAAAGTCACCCGCCACAAGAAGTCCACCTGATGGTGTAACGGCTAAGTCGTTGATCCTTTCACCACCGTTACTTTGGAATTGCTGGACCCAGCGAAGGTCTCCCGCAGATGTATAGCTGGTTACGAAGGCTCCTCCGCCTCGTACATCAAATAACTCAACTTCGCCCACTACGATTTGGCTACTGCTCCCCAAGTCTGAGATCCGCCAGCCTACAAAAAGATCATCATCGCTTCCAACGGCTAGCTTAGCGAGCGATACACGCTCCGAGCGCTTGTCAATGTGGAAGCTTTTCGCAATATCTGTGCGCACCCAGACGAGATGACCTTCTCTGTCATATTTGATGACGGCATGGGTATCCTGTCCGAATGATGAGGCTGATGTATCGGGGCGTGCCCCTTGAGCAAAGTATCCTCCGACATAGATGTCGCCTCGTGGCGCAACAGCAAGGGTTTGTATGTGCGAGGGCTGGGGTAGGTTGGTCCCTTCACGTATCCACCGAACTGTGCCGTCTGGAAAGAAGCTGGCCAAGAAGAGCCTTACCACAGGATGACCATCAGCAGAGACACCTGGGGCAAGAGTGGTTGCCCCAATACGTAGCGTATCATTGAAGACACCAGCAAGGTATATATGACCGTTGGCGTCGGACCCCATGCCGCGAATAAAGGCCTCTTTTTGTTCAAAACGTATGTTCGGTGTCCCTAGATGCCTAGACCATTCAAGCAAACCAGCGCTATCGTAGCGATGCAAGGAAAGACCGCCCTCGGCAAACATGTTGGTACCTGCGATACGGAGCAAGCCTTCGCTTATAACTACCCCTTCAGTGCCCAATGGAGTAACATTGTAATGGGTCACGGCAGGGCCAAGAAGAGCAATGTTTGGTTCCGATGCTCCACGGCGAATCCAGTTGATTTGCCCACCAGAGCTGTATTGGACTAAGAACGCATGGCTCGTATCTGTGGCTCCGCCTGGTACGGCGATGTTTTGATTTTCACTGGAAAAGGTGACACCATTCAGCCATAGATCAGCATTTCCTGCAACATAGATGCTGGTATCTGAACTGACAGCAATATCATAGGGTCTCAGACCGCTGCTGAGGTCATTGCCCCAGGCGTAGCGCACCCAGACAGGGGCCTGCTGAGCCACAACTACAACGCTTTGAGTGGTTAGCAGCCCAAGCCACAGGAAAACAAGGATGTACCGACGACAAACGTGCATAGCTGGCCTTATTTGCTTAACAGCACGGTGTCGCTAAAGAACTGATTACCCACCTGAAGCCGATACACATACAGCCCACTCGGTACACCCTCGGCTGCAAAGACAGCGGACTGGTATCCCGCATCTTGATAGCCTTCAACCAGCGTTGCTACCTCACGACCTAACATGTCGAAAACGCGCAGATCTACACGGCTGCCTTCAGGCAGGGTATAGGAGATTGTCGTCGAAGTCGAAAACGGGTTAGGGTAGGTCGCGATAGAGATTACCTCACGGTCTGGAGCTATCCCTGCAGCGTCCTCACGGCTTGTCGGTTCCGCAAATGTGTATTTAGCGACGAAGAGGTCCTGGAGGCTTTGCGCCGCCCTGGTGGCACTGTCGCCCAAATCGACTGAGCCTTCGAACGTGCCCGCTGTGAAGACCTCCCCACTCGGACCTACCGCAGCCGCCAGAAAGCTTGCACGCACGCCCCCTGTTGCCTGTGCAGCACCCACGAGCTGCCCCGCTTGGTTGTAGTACGCCAGGAACCCATTGCGCGGGTGAGGACCCGTCGTAGCGTTGTCCAAGTTCATGCCATCTAGTGTCAGCGTCGAACCGTCAAAATCACCTGCGACAACTAGGTCTCCAGAAGCGGTGACGGCAAGGTCATGCAGTTGCTCATGCCCATTGCCCTTGGCCTGTTGCACCCAGCGCAGCTCGCCCGTAGCCGAATAGCTTGATACAAAGGTTGCGCCACCCCTGGTGTCCGAAACGAGTTGCTCGCCGACAACGATGCGCGTTCTGGTACCTTGGTCGGGCATGTCCCACCCGACAAAGAGGTCGTCGTCGGAACTGATTGCCAACTCTTCGAGGAGGATGACGACCGAGGTACCGTCGAGGTGCAAGCTGCCATCATAGTCGGTTCGTACCCAGAGCAACTCACCTTGGGTATTGTACTTGACGATGGCGTTGGCGTCGCGTGTCAAGGCTGGCGTGCTGTCCCCCAAATGCGAGCCTGCGCCGAAGAAGCCACCGAGATAGATGTCACCACGGCGAGAGACCACAAAGTCCTGGACGTAGGCGAAAATACCAAACCTTGAAGAGTGAACGTCGAGGGATTGTGCCCACCGAGGGGTTCCGTCGGCAGAGAAGCTTGCGATGAACAGGTCTGCCTGCCCATTGTCATCAGGGGACGAGATGGGTACCAGGGTCTCGTTGCCGATGGTGAGCGTGTCGTTGAAGACGCCCGCAACGTAAATGTTACCAGTGGCGTTGGACCCCATGCCTCGAATAAAGGCCTCCTTCTGCTCAAAACGTGCCCCAGATGTTCCGATGTGATAGGACCACTCGCGCTCACCTGTGGCAGCATAGCGATGTAGTGAAAGCCCACCGCCAGCGAACATGTTGGTATCGGTGATTTGAGGCAAGCCTTCGCTTACAACTACTCCTGCAGTGCTCAATGGAGTGACGTGGTAATGCGCTAAGGCATAGCTGAGTTGTGCAATCTGGGGTTCTGGTGCGCCTCGGCGTATCCAGTTGACTTGCCCATCAAGGTCGTACTGCGCCAAAAAGGCGTAACTAGCATCTTCGGCTCCTGCGGGAACAGCCAATGGTTGATCACCTGTTGAGAATATAATGCCGTTTGGCAAGAAATCTGCTCGACTGGCAACATAGACCTGCCCATCCGAGGTGAGAGTAATGTCATAGGGTTGTACGCTGAAGCGCGATTCACTGCCCCATGCGTAGCGCACCCAGGCAGGGGCTTTCTGGGCCACGACCACAACATTGTAGGGGGCTAGCAGCCCAAGCCACAGGAAAACGAGGGTGTACCGACGATGAACGTGCATAGCTGGCCTTATTTACTTAGTAGGACGGTGTCGCTAAAGATCTGCTCACCTACTTGCAGATGGTACACATACAGCCCACTCGGTAACGAAGACGCATCAAAAACTACCGCATAACGCCCGCTAGTCTGCTCCTTATGCACCAAGCGTTTTACCGCACGCCCCAACACATCATAGACGGTTAACTCCACTGGTGCCTGAGTAGAAAGCGTGTAGGTAATCGTCGTCGCTGGATTGAACGGGTTAGGATAGGCCCCAGTCAGTTCCGTGGTTGTTGGCACTTCGTCGCTAACAAGCTCGCTGCGCTCTGGCTGAGTCGGATCTGCCAGATCTGATGTTTTAGCGCCTCCTCCACACGGGTTATAAAACACGGAAGGCGAGTAACTCTTCAAGCTCCCATCATAGACTTCAATGCGATACACATAGTCATTGGAGGAACCTGATCGGCAGAAAACGTTGGTATCTGTGTAACTTGTTGATCCCGCGGACAACGTGGCAAGCGTTGACCATGCCGTATCTTCTAAAAATCGCCATTCTACTTTGTATCCATCTTCTAAAGCGGATAAATCGTTCCAGCTTAACGGAACTTGACCCGTGGTGGGATTGCCAGACTCGTTGAGATAACTTGGCGGTACGGGACCACCAATTTTCTTGCCTACAAAGCGATTCTCGATAGTGGCACGGTTTGCATTAGAATTGTAGAATGCATCAGCAGCAAACAAGCGCTCTCGAAAACTGAGGAAGCTTTGTGGACGAGGGGTGATTTGGAGTGCCTTGAACACAAGGCGATCTGCTTCGGCGGCCCCTAAGTCGCTACGAATCTCCCATACTGCGCCTCCGATAATTTGCCCTCTTCGATGCGGCTCGTTGGTGCCCCATAAGTTCCAATCGTCCATGGTCCAACTGTTTCCATGCCAACGGACAGTAACTGATTGGTTGCCATTCGGTGGGGCAGGGGCTTCAGGAATACTGCTTGGACCACCAAAAGTACTATGTCCAGATTTTGAAATGGTAAAATAGTCTGCAAAGCCTTCGTCCATAGCAAAAGCCTCGTCAAAATCATTTTGGGGATCAGGATTTCCAAATCGAATCATTGAGTTTCCATTGAGTATATATATCGTAGTATGCATATACTCGTGCTCAATCACTTCGCTAGACATGGCCTCAGCCCCTCCTACTGTGATGTCAGTGCCTAACATGTATCCCTGATCAGTACTTAAAATCTCAAGAGGTGTAACAATGGCATCCATACCATTATAGTTCAGCGTGTTCTTTACATAGTCATACATCTCCTGAACGTGATACACACTGTTGAGACCGTAGGAGGAGACTCCGCCATCCCCATCGTCTCCCCAGTTCCAGTCGTAGTAGTATTGCGTGGCTCCGTTAACCAGAATGGTGAAGCTCTTACTTCGCTTCGATAGAGAAACCCCTGTGTCAATTTCTGCCCGCGTGTTTCTCATCTCGAATGTGATCGTATAGGTTCCAGAACTTGGCACGGAGATGGAATAATTACCATTAGCATCCGCGTTTGTCTGTGATGACCACGTTCCCGAACTGTTGGCAATGCTAACGCGGGCAAACTTAAATGCCCTATTGGTCTCTCGAATAAGGGGACTGGTGTTGTTTTGAGGCGTGACATAATAGTTCAACAAGACGGTTCCTGATACGCTGTGCGTAGGAAATGCGCTAGGTGTGGCTGTCTCCTCCTCCCGTAGTGGCAGATCGACAGGTTCCGAAGATGAAGAGGTTGCGGCGGTACGTCCAATGAAGGGGTGTTCCCCAGTACTATGGACATGTGACACCAAATCTTCATCGATCAAAATGTCTCCCGTTGCAGCATCAACGAGCAACCTTCGGCTAATCGAGTGTTGATCAGAAAAGTCTTCTAAATGTACACTCCAAGCAAGCACATAGGTGTAATCGGCCTTTCGCTCAATCGGTACGATGAGCTGTGTTGCTTCTTTTGATTCTCGCAAGTTAGGCGTTAGCGTAAGGCCATCAATGATGGGCACCGACCGCCTAATATGCTCTTTGGCGACTTCCACCGCAGCGTCTCTAGAGAGGTCGAAGGAACCAGGAAGAGCAACCTGTGGAAAGGCATTGACGCCAGCCGCAACCAACTGTCCATCCGAACTAACGGTAATGCCCACTTCAGAGCCGTAAATCCCGTAGTCTTCAAATACCTGCTCAAAACTTACAAACCACAACTCACCATCGGTAGTAATGCGACGGAGGCGGAGCATGTCTGTCTGGACATTCAGCAATGCTGCATAGGCATCGATAAAACGCCGTGCTGCTTGTTCAGCGTCACTTTCGGAAGCAAGAAAGATTGGTTGCCCAAGGCCGAAATCGAGTGAGTCGACATCGGTTATCCAATAGGGAGTGCCTGTCTTGGGATTGACGTAAGCTGCAACTTTTTGTCCAGCGCCAGCTAGGTATTGGTGTTCTTCTCCGATAGCCTTGCGCTGCTCAAGACGGGTCTGGTCAATTCGATCTGTTTGTGCCGAAGCTGACAGCACGAAAAGAGGTGAAAAAAGAAAGAGAAGGAGCCACAAGTGTCCTGCTGGCCGACGGTTGGTGTTATTGCTACACATAGTACCACCTCATAGATAATGCGAAGAACGTGTGTGCGGCTTAGGGGGCTACATGCACCCGAAGAAGCTGGGCAAGCTTCTGCCGCCTTTAGGTGATTCACGCACTATCGAGATTTGTCTTGAGCCGATTTGTGCCGACATTGCACTCATGGCAGATACCCCAAAGCCATTTCTCGCAGATCATCACTTACCAAGGAAAACCTTGTGATATTAGTTGTCAAACTGATGTCTTGAAGTGCGGGTTGATTTGGCTTTAGGTTTGCGTGAAGCGTAATAGCGATAGCTCTGGTACGGCTCTGCCTATCTCTCAGGAAATCAAGACAGCCTGTTCGCTTCGGGAGCCAGGTGCAACGAAAGAGCATATTGCGTACACCAAGGGTGTGTCGGTGCGGTACCAATGGTTGATCTTAAAGAGCTGAAGAAGCGTATATTAGTGTTGTATCTGAAAAAGAACCACCTATCCCAAGACTCCCATGCGTACTCCTTGCATCCTTTCGCTGCTTACAATCGCTGTCGTGCTCTGGCCCTCCACCGTTCAAGGACAGGGATATCCCCTAGCAGAGGATGTGGCCTCGCCGGAAGCTATTGTTGCAGCTACCTACGAGGCGATTCAGCGGGCACCAGGAGAAACGTTTCAGTGGGATCGCTTTCGGTCGCTGTTTTTGCCGCAAGCGCTCATGATCCCGAGCACAGAGCAAATGGGAGGGGCCTTTCGCGTTTTATCCGTTGAAGACTTTATCGCATTAGTTGACAGCGTAACGATAGTGGGCGGTTCGGATGACAAAGGCTTTGCCGAGGAAGTCGTTCACAATACCATCGAACGCTTTGGCGACATTGCCCATGTGTTCAGCACGTACCAAAAACGCTTCTGGACAGAGGAGGAGATTCTTGGACGGGGGATCAACACCTTTCAACTTGTCTACAACCAGGATCGGTGGTGGGTATCCAGCATCGCCTGGGATGAGGAGATCGGCGCAGGACCTATTCCCGCCAAGTATCTGCCCTAAGCGTTAGAACGTTTGAATGGAAAAAGATAGGAGTAATTCGTGCGCTGACGATCTACTTGTTTTACTTGGCGCAGAAGGCGTTGAGGTGATCTGCGAAATGTGTGGCCAACGCTCCCTCTTGAACCGTCTGGGATGTGGTGATGGCGTTGATTAACGCGGTCGTCTCGCCGTCATGCATGAGGGTTGCGGCGTGCATGAGCATGGCTCCCGTGAGGTAGAATGGCTCCTTTTGAATGGCTTGGTACCGTCGGTGCAGGTCCTCCCAGCTCGCTGTGCCTATGTCGTAGAGCATGGTCCAGCTGGCGTAGTCGGCCAGACCTTCTTCCAACTCCATGATGTTCTCGGCCTCTTGGCAGGAGCCAGGGGTGCCATCGTAGCGAGGGACTGTAACGTCGGCAAGGAGGTCATAGCGATTGGCGCGGCTTTCCAAAAAAGAAGATCCTAAGTCGCAGGCTTGGGCGTTTTCCTCCGCTACGAGGGCTTGCACAAGGTTGGCGAGCAGCAGTTGTTCACTCCGTATGGCTTCTTTGGCGGTGTCGCTGGCCGCATAGCAATTTTGCAGCGAACTGCGGTCGGGCTGTTTATCCCACGCAGGCCAGTGCCCTGTTCCCGTGAACCAATACCGGATCATAACGTCAACGTGGAACGCTTCATGGATGGCGGTTTGCACTTTCATCAGCGTCGGTATTTTGAACGGAAACTTGGGAAAGTCCACAGGCATCAGCACCGCACTATCGATGCTGTGCTCATCCAACCACTGGCTGATGGCTTCGGGTTGCTTTGAAAGGGTAGATAGAGGCAGCATCGTTGTGTCTTCGGGGGTGCCGAAATTGAGATAGTAGCCGTAGAGCGGTGTCGCGAGCTTAGGCGTTTCCTCCATAGCAGCGTAGGCTAGAATTTTACCGTGTTTCCACAAGCCTAAGCAAGCTTGGTCATCATCGGTGTTTCCAGCATGCAGCACAACGGCTCCGTCGCCCAACCGATACGCTGGCCACACATCATGCTGTGTCTGCGTCACCTCGGTTAGCAGTTTCGCAAAGTCAGCCGCGACTTCTTGCTGCCAGACCTCGGCACAAGGTGCTGTCGGCAGAGGTGTTGTTGCCTGCGCATATGTGTCGTAGGTAGTACCAAGGGTCGAGATCCAGGCAAGGCTCACAGCGATCAGTGTAGGAAGAGAGGCAGAAGAAGTCATGACAGCATGGGTAAGGATTGGGGGGCTAATGGGCGGCAAAGGATCACGTATCGCTGGTGCCTTCATCAGAGGCATGGGCCAACAGGTCGCCGGGTTGACAGTCGAGGGCCTTGCAAATGGCGTTGAGGGTGCTGAAGCGCACGCCGCGCGCCTTGCCTGTTTTGAGGAGCGAAAGGTTCGTCATCGAAATACCGACCGCCTCTGATAGCTCTTTGAGCTTCATCTTACGCTTGGCTAGCATGACATCTAGAGTTACAACAATGCTCATATGATCGACTCCGCATCCTGGCGTAAGCGTTCCCCTTCTCGGAAAATCTCGGCTAATACAAGACAGCCTATCGCGAAAAGCAGAGGGACGAACGGCAGCTTGACGTGCACGATAGGTTCTCCCGTGACCACACCTGCATTGAACGCACTAAGGGCGGTGTACAGAAAACCAATCCAGGCCAAATGCCGAAAATGCGTGACGTTGCTGGCATAGAACGTTTGGGCAGTGCGAACGCTATCCACGATGCGAAGTATCTTGCGAAGTGCAAGAACCGCCAGCACGAAAAAACACGTCGTCCGGAGCAGGAGCCAGTAGACTAGCCCATGTCCAAGGGCTGTTAAGGTCATGCCGTCGGCATGTGGCCCATGCTGCAGGTTAAAGGTCGCTGATCCCGCATGAAACGGGTTCATGATGTACCACTCCTCGAAAGCCTCGGGGGCGATGTGCCAATAGATGATCAGGAGTACGATAGCGATATAGACAGCCACCACCAGTAGTAAGGTGAAACGCACCAGCAGGTGCGCCGCTTGTAGAATTCGGTTGTTCATGAAGTCTGAGATTTTTATTTAAAATAAAAAGTTTTATGTAAAACATAAAATTGAGATCGCATTTTTACTGAATACCCTTCATGGAGGGGCAAATGGTCTCGTTTGTTATCTTCCCGTAATTGTCTGATGTTGCTGTCTATTGTTGAGGCGTGGTTAGTACCTTCATCTGTGCAAACCAAAAGAGATGGATAAGGCTATGGCGACATACGGACTGCGGATTTGGATTGTCACCAGTGTCCTGTTTTTGCTGGTTGGCGCTACCATGATTGCCACAACGGAGAAGCTATTCGTGCCTACGACCTTTAACGAACCCGCCTTTGATGTGCAAGGCCATCGAGGAGCACGTGGCCTACTTCCAGAGAACACCTTGCCTGCGTTTCTAAAAGCGTTGGAGCTGGGTGTGACGACGCTGGAGATGGATGTCGTGATCTCCAAAGACAACCACGTGGTACTGTCCCACGAGCCGTGGTTTTCGTCGGTCATTTGCACGCAGCCTGACGGGTCACCTATACCTGAAGCCGAGGAGCGCACGTTTCGTATCTACGAACTGACCTACGCCGAAGTCGCAGCGTTCGATTGTGGGAGCTTGGGCAACCCTCGGTTTCCGCAGCAAGAAAAAATGGCAGTCGCCAAACCCTTACTGCGCGACGTATTAGCTATGGCGGAAGCCTACACCAAAGAGCGTGGGCAGACGATCCGCTACAATATCGAAACCAAGTCGACGCCCCAAGGCGATGGCGTGATGCACCCCGAGCCGGAAGTGTTCACCCGTCTTTTGTACAATGTGGTCAAGGCGGCGGGTGTGAAGAACCGCGCTACCTTGCAGTCCTTTGATGTGCGCACGTTGCAGGTGGCTCGGCAAATGGATCCTGCCTGGGAATTGGTCTTGCTAATTGGAGCTGGCGGCGACCAAGGGTTAGAGGCTAATCTAGAAACCCTGGGTTTTGTCCCGGAAGTCTACAGCCCAAACTATACGTTGGTGGATGAGGCCCTCGTCGAGGCCGTCCATGCTAAGGGGATGCTGCTCATTCCGTGGACCATTAACGACTTTGATGAGATGCAGCGCCTCAAAGACTTGGGCGTCGACGGCGTCATCACCGACTACCCAGATCTCGGCGTACGTCTCTTAGGCCTATAGCCCACCTATGACTCCTGACCAACACCTCAAGAAATGGCGCTGGATGGCTCCGCTCGGGCTTATCGGCATCGGCTTTGGTGCTAGTCTGTTGGGTGAAGCTATCCTGTTGAAAGGAAGCGGGGCGACCTTATGGCAATGGTTTGCTGCTGGAACGGTTAGTTTGATCGTGCTCAACGCAGGGCTATGCATCTTTGGCGATGCCATCAAGCACCGGGTCTTGTTCGAATTGAAAAAGACCCAGGGAAACTGATGCGCTGGGTTATGCACAGAACCAGCGGCGGGAGTAACCTACTCGGTTTTCGGGTGCCATTTGTATGGGGCAAGATTGCCTAATTTGCTTATTTTCCTGACCTTCCAGAGGCTATGCCTTCAAGGAGCCGCCACGAGCGGGCCGAAAGGATAGCTATTTCTGTTCATCCTCCCCATGTTGTCCCCGTCGATTATGGCTAGCGTATCGCTTCGTAACATCCGCAAAGTATATCCCAATGGTTTCGTCGCTGTGCATGATGCGTCGTTTAACATCGATGATGGCGAATTTGTGGTGCTGGTTGGACCGTCGGGGTGTGGTAAAAGCACGACGCTTCGCATGATTGCCGGGTTAGAAACGATCACGGACGGAGCCTTGCAAATCGGAGAGCGCGTCGTCAATGATGTTGCGCCAAAGGATCGAGACATTGCGATGGTGTTCCAGAACTATGCGCTCTATCCGCACATGACGGTTTTTGACAACATGGCGTTTGGCTTGAAATTGCGCAAGTACCCCAAGGCCGAGATCAAGAAGCGCGTCAACGAGGCGGCCGATATCCTTGGCCTCGCGTCGATTCTAGATCGCAAGCCGAAGCAACTGTCGGGCGGACAGCGGCAGCGCGTAGCCGTCGGGCGCGCCATTGTGCGGCAGGCCGAGGTGTTCTTGTTCGACGAGCCGCTCTCGAACCTGGATGCCAAACTCCGGGTGCAGATGCGGACGGAAATTGCCAAGCTCCACCGCAGCTTGGAGAAGACAATGATCTACGTCACCCACGATCAGGTGGAGGCAATGACGATGGGGGATCGGATTGTGGTGCTCAAAGACGGCTATATCCAGCAGATCGATACACCCCTTAACCTCTACAACCATCCGGTCAATCGCTTCGTGGCAGGGTTCATTGGCAGCCCAGGCATGAACTTCGTCGAGGGGCGTATTGAGCAGGCTGATGGGTTGGTCTTTCGCGAAGGGCATGGAGCGTTCGTGTTGCCGCTCACGCCTGTGCTCATCGAACGCCTCCAGGGGCATGTCGGTCAAGCCGTAACGATGGGCATTCGCCCCGAAGACATCTACCTTTCCGGCAGTCGTTTCCTGACGGGTGCATCGGCAGATGTGGAACTGCGGATTGAAGTCCTTGAGCCGATGGGTAATGAGGTCGTCGTCTATACTAAAACCATAGGGGAAGGCGAGCACACCATCGTAGCCCGTGTTGCGCCCCAAACGCTTCCCGAACCCGAAGCTACGATCCAGATGGCGTTTGACCTGAGCAAATTGCATTTCTTTGACGCCGAAACGGAAGCGACGATTGGCTATCAGGTCCCCGCTTCCGCAGCCGTGGCGTAGGTCGCTCCAGCTGTTCCTTCGTGTCTCCGTGTTTGTCAAGCCTTGGGCTGAGGGAGCCAGGTGTTCTCGTAAGCAGTCAGGGGTGTGTAGAATGGACACCAACGGATAAGAAGTCGGCGAATGGGTTGGTCGTGCAGAAGCCTAGAGGCGGGGCGTTTAAAGGCTGTGTTAGCCGTTCGCCAATCCTGTCTGAAGGTCTGTTGAAGATTGGTCCAAGACCTATACGAACGGCATGTTCTCTGTAACAGGCGTGTAACATCCTCGTGCTAGGGTGCGGCCCTTTTATCTGGATACCTAGAGCCTATCCGAAAACCTGCTTGCAAGAATGGAGCATGAGCGAAACACGGACAGACAAGGCGTGCAAAATCGAAGATTCACGAAGCGTAGCGTAGTAAACAGCCGTAGCAGCGCTACGGTGATGCGGCTGAACGACGTACGCCCGTGTTGCAGCCATGCGAATCTCAATTGAGGTTTTCGGATAGGCTCTTAATACTTCAGCACTGCTCTAGGGTATGTAGGTGTGGGTGGTCGCACGCTCGAACGACGGATCATGTACGCACTACCCGTTTTACCTTCTCTTCTTTCCAAAATCTACCCCATGAAAAACCTGCTTCTCTTGCTGTTTGTGTGTGTGGTGGCTGTGGTGCCACCGGCCTATGCGCAGCAGCAAACTGCCTCCATCAGTGGCTTTGTAACTGATGAAACGAATGGTGAAACGTTGCTTTTAGCTAACGTTTTTATTGTGGGCACTACTACGGGCGCTGCTACCAACAACGCGGGCTACTACACGCTTACAGGTCTCGAACCAGGGTCGTTTGTGTTGGCGTGTACCTACCTTGGTTTCCAAGAGCAACGCTTCGAGATCACGCTCGAACCGGGCCAAGAACTGCGGCTCGACATCGCGCTCGTGCCTGAAGGTGTGACCTTCGACGAAGTCGTTGTGACGGCTGCCGCCGATCTGCAAGAAGAAAACAAGCGTATCGGCGTCAATCAGCTTTCGGTACAGACGGTCAAGCAACTGCCGACGGTGCTTGAGCCGGATGTCTTCCGGTCGCTGCAATTGTTGCCTGGCGTGAAAGCTGCGTCCGACTTTTCGAGTGGTCTCTACATTCGCGGCGGTAGCCCCGATCAAACGTTGATTCTGCTGGACCGGACGACGGTGTACAACCCGAGCCACTTCTTCGGCTTTTTCTCGACGTTCAACCCCGATGCTATCAAAGACGTGCGCCTCTTCAAAGGGGGCTATCCGGCGGAGTATGGCGGACGGCTAGGAGCAGTCGTTGATGTCTACAACAAGGACGGTAACCGTCGCAAGACGGCGGGCACGGCTAGCATTGGCTTGTTGGCTTCGCGCGCGATGGTCGAAGGTCCGTATTCGAAGGGGTCTTGGATGGTAGCGGTGCGCCGCTCAACGATTGATCCGCTGCTCAACGCCTTGCAAGACACGGATGGGATACCGGAGAAATATTACTTCTTCGACGTCAATACCAAGGTCAACTTTGATGCGTCTGATAACGACAAGTTTTCGGTAGCCGCCTATGCGGGCCAAGACAAGCTCAACGTATCGCCCCTCGACGATTTCGACATCTCCGTCTTGTACGGCAACCGCACCATCAGCGCCAACTGGACGCATATTTTCTCCAACAGCCTCTTTTCCAATTTTACGATCACGGCGTCGCGCTACTTCAGCGAGCCAAAGTTTGACTTGCAGGGCACGGGCTTCGAGCGCACGAACACCGTAACGGATGTTTCGGCGCGTGGCGACTTCGAGTACATTCCCAACGAGGAACATGCAGTAACGCTCGGCTTCTGGGCGGGCAACTTTGTGATGAATCTCGAAGACATCTTCGACGGCAGTATTTCGCTGGACGAGCGCATCCAAAGTGTTTATGCCTCGGCATATGTGCAAGAGACCTACACGCCCAATCCGCTATGGGAAATCCGAGGCGGTTTGCGGACGAGCTTCTTCAACGAAGGCGACTTTCTGCGGCTCGAACCTCGGTTGTCGCTGGAGCATCGCCCAGTGGCCAATGTCCGGTTCCAACTGGGCTATGGGCGGTACTATCAGTACCTGACCCTGATTACGGGCGAACTCTTCTCCGCCTTCGATATTTGGCTGACTACGGATGACGGCATTCGTCCGGCTTACGGCGATCAGTTCGTGGGCGGAGTCAAGACCAACCTGGGCGATGGCTACAACTTAGATGTCGAGCTGTACTATCGCACGATGGAAGATCTTTTCATCCTCGACCCCTTCTTGCCCGACGGGGCAGGGGTGCCGTATGAGGACCTCTTCATCGTAGGTAATGGCGATGCGTGGGGCACAGAGGTGTTTCTGGAAAAAACACGCGGGCGACTGAATGGCTTTATCGGCTACACGTTGGGTCAAACCCGCCGTCGCTTCCCAAACATCAACGACTTTGAATACTATACGCCCAAATACGACCGCACGCATGACTTGAACATGGTCGTCAACTACGACTTGTCGCGGAAGTGGCGGGCGACAGCGGTGTTCAGCTATGGTACGGGGCAGGCGTATACGGAGCCTAATGGGCAGTACAGCTTGCTGGATGACCCGTTTGGTGAGGCATCTCGCAATGGTCTGGTGAGCGAATTTAACGGCAATCGGCTCGATCCCTACCACCGCTTGGACCTCGGATTCAGCCGCTTCGGCAAGTTCTTCAAGATGGAGTCGGAGCTGCAGTTGCAAGTCATCAATGTGTATGGGCGGAGCAACGACTGGTTCATCTTTTACGAATTCGAAGAGGACGGCACAGTCGATCGGATCGTGGCGGAACGCAACACGGTTCCGCAAATTCCCATTCCGCTGCCTAATGTCTCCTTCACCGTTCGCTTTTAATGCTAACCCTGTTTAGCCTGAGTATAGACTATGAAACGCTTTTTTCATCATCGTATCCTGGGTCTCTTTGGGCTAGTCCTAGCCCTGACCTTGACGGCCTGTGATGGCAACGATAACACCACATTCGAGCGCGAATATGTGGTCGAAAGCTACCTCTTCGCGGGCGAGCCGCTCACGCAGGTACGCCTCAGCCAAACCGGGCGCGTCGATGAAGCCTGGGACTTCAATGAACTCGCCGTGAGCAACGCCACGGTGCGCGTCGATTTGCTGGACGAGCAGGGCAATATTGAGCAGACCTACTCCTACTCGGAGAGTCGTGCCCAGCGGGGGCTTTATTTCCCCGATGCGCCGGAGGATGTCTTGCCGCTGCGCACCTATCGCCTGGAAATTGATGTGCCTGATTTTGATCAACTCCTTTCGGCTGAGACGCTGGTGCCCGATACCTTTTCGGTGATTACGACCCGCTTAGATACGGTCGTCTTTCAGGGAAGCGAGCAGTTTGAGGTCGACGTCACACGCTCGTTTTATCCCACACGCCAAAACGTATTCATCTTTACAACCGAAGCCCTCGACGTGCGGGAGGAACTGCTAACGCCTTTAGCGGCTGACTTGTACGACGGCGGCGACGGCGACTTTACGCTAGAAGACTTTCGCCGAAGCTCGTCGCCCATTTTGAACGAGGCCAACTATACGGTAAACGCAGATGGTTCGCTGACCATCGGCTTTCCTTGGATCGCTGTCGCCTTTATGGGACCCAATGAATTGACGGCCAATGCCATCGATCAAAACGTCTTCAATTACATCACGTCGAACGATGCACAGGGCGGAGGTTCGACCTTGTCGCCTGGTGAGATCCCCAACATCAATGATCCTATTGAAAACGGACGTGGCATCTTCGGGAGCATGGCCCGCCAAACGACGGAGCTATTCATCTTGCCGCCTTCCGACTTCGGCAACTAGCATCATCCAAGAGTAGAACGACCAAGCCTGGTCGCAGAGTCTCTCAGGGTTCGGGGAAAGCCCAGCCCAAACGAGTCTTTGCGATCAGGCTGTGCTGTATCCAAGCGGGAGTTGGTGCACCCGTACAGAGCGCTCGAAAAGGCCAATCAAGCAATTTTGAGATAGCTTTTAGCTCATTTTTAGGTAGGCTTCAGGGCAAAGAGACATTGCGGTCCTTTATTAATGGATCGATTGGTATGAATTTTTTCTGGAGCCGTTGCTATGATACGTTTTGTACGGCTGGGGGTGCTCATTTGCATGCTCGGTTTGGTTTGGAGCTGGAGTGGCAACGTGAGTCTCGCTCAGGAGCGCTTCTACACTAATTTTGAGCAGGGACTAGAGGGGTGGCGTTTGACAGGGGCACACGCTATTTCCATCGTGGAAGCCGAGGATGCTGCCCATGGCAACGTGATGCATGTTAGCCCTGACAACTTTGTCTTTGCCTTAATCGAAGGTTCGGATGCGTGGGGACCCGTGCGTATCGAGGCGGATGTCCGGTTTGTCGACGATACGCATAATTACCTCGGCGTGATCTACAACTACACGGAGGGTGACGGACGCTTCGACTTTGGCAGCATCTACATCAAGGGCAACGGCAGCTACCTACGGATGAATCCCTTCCGCGATGGAAACGTCGGCTGGGGGTTGTATGAGGAATATCGCACGCCGCTTGAAGGTGACGATGCTATCGTTATCGGTGCGTGGACGAAAGTAAAAGCAGAGATCAAGGGGGACCTGTGCCATTTTTATGTGGGCGACATGGAGACGCCGAAAGTCACGTTTCCGCATTCCCTGACGACGCAGGGGCTGGTCGGCTTCAATCCACGTATCGTGGGCGGCCCTGTTCAAATTGACAATGTGCGTGTTACGTCGATTGAGGCACTGGCGTACCAAGACTCACCACGCCCCGCACGGACGTATCAGCCCGAAGCTCTGCATACCGACTGGGAAGTCATTGGTCCGCTCGCTGCGCCGTCATTAGCGGTAGAGCGTTCCCAGGCCGAGGATGCCAGCGTGCGCATAGATGGGTTGCCCTATCCCTGGCGTTCGGCACCCGTCGATATGCGTGGAGCCGTCATTACGGGGTTGGCAGAATACACGGGGCCTCGCGAAGTCGCCTACCTGCGCACGGTGTTGCGCAGCGAACGTGAGCAAGACGTAACCCTGCACCTTAGTTCCATCGATGAGTTGGCGTGGTGGGTCAACGGGCAATTTGAGGGCTACTCCTATCCTGGCAGCTTCGCATGGTACGACTTCACCTCAAATCCTGACCATGCAGGTGACGCCATCCAACTCCAGTTGAAGCCAGGGGCTAATCACGTACTCGTGCGCGTGCGCAATGGCAGGTTTGCCCAAGGAGGCTTTTTTGCCCAGCTAGAAGGGCTAGATCCGTAGCGTGCGTACCGTTATGCGGCTCAGCTCCTGTTTCTCTTTCGACAACCAACCCTGAATGCTTGTTGTGACCATGCGATATCTCTGTCTTATCAGCCTGTTGTGTCTGTGCTGGGGCTGTACCTCCGCCCAAACACCGACTATTGTTTTGGATGGCACGTTCGAGGATTGGGCGGCTGTGCCTGCCGTCCTGCAAGACCCTCCCGATGACGGCGCTGCTGAGATGGACTTTGCCGCCGTCAAAGCAAGTTATGATGACGAATGGGTGTATCTCCATGTTGATATGGGGCACCCTAAAGACCTCAGCTATCTGGACGGAACGGCCTATCTGTTGCTGGATCTAGATGGCAAGCCCGAGACAGGTCAGCTGCAGTATGGCTTTGCTGGTGTCGATGCCCGCATCCAGTTTAGTGCGTTCAATCCGTTTGCGCGTGTGAAGCGGGGTTTGGCCTTGCATGTGGCACCAACAGGGCTGGATTCGCTGGAACGACGCAGTTTTTATGATCTTCGCTTTGAGAAAATACCAAGCTATGCCTCGTCAGCGTATGAGATGCGCTTGCGGCGCGGGGTTGCGCTGGAGGGGGTGCCCGTTGCCTTTGCCGATCCGTCCTTTGGTTTCAAGCTGGTGTATGAGGGACCAGATGGCGCCGTGCAGGATGAAACGGATATGGCGCGTGTGGCTTTCGATGACCTTGTACCGAGTACCTATCCCACGCCTGACTTTTCGCGAATAGAGAAGGAGGCGAACACGATCCGCCTCGCTTTGCTGAACGCGAGTGTCCGGCGCATCTTTCAGGATCGCGAGGCTTACCAGCGGATTGTCAAAGCACTCGATCCCGATATCATCGCCATCACCGAAGTCCTCCCAGACACGGCGATGCGTGTGTTCCAGACATATTTTGCAGAAACGTTAGGCGGCACGCCCGATTCCTGGAATGTGGCCTATCCCGATCCTGGAGGTTTTCTGAAACGCCCGATCATCAGCCAGTATCCGTTTGATCCGGTGCCTGCGTTTGAGGGGCGCCCACATGCCTCCGAGATGCGCCAAGTTCTTGCTGACGCAGGCTATCCCGAAGTGAATCGGTTCCTGGAAGGCTACATTTCACGGGGCATGCCTGTGGCGGGAAAAGTGGTTACGATAGCGGGGCAGCGCCTGCTCGTGCTCGCGCTCGGGTTACGTTTTGCCGGAGGAGCTGAGGGGCCGGAGGAAGTGATTCGCCAAGTAGAAGCTCAAGAGATCAACACCGTCATCAAAGAATGGGTAGCGTCAGGCAGAATCGATGGCGTGCTGGCGGCTACCGATCTCAATTTGTATGGCACGGAGCAGCCCCTGCTCAACATGAAGGCAGGAGCCGACTTCGATCAGACAGATCTGGCGGTGCCGTCCGTGCTGCATGTGGATGGCAAGTCACGGTTCACTTGGTTCTCACCGTTTAAGGACACGTTTCCGCCAGCGGTCTTGGATCATATCCTCTATAGTGATGCGACCATCCAAATGGTAGACGCCTTTCTTTTCGACACTGCTCTCCTTCCACAGGCGGTTCTGGATCGGTACGGCTTGCAGGCGACCGACCTCGAAGCGTCCATGGATCATTATCCGCTCGTGTTCGATTTTCAGTTCCACGAGTGAGTGCCTTCACTCCATCAAAGCAGGGCCGGAACGAAAAGGGGGCACTTGGTACGAAAAGGCGATGTGTTAGAAGGGGTGTGGTGTTGAATGCCGCCCAAGACCGTTAGTTTGTTGGCTGAAGCCACGTCAACACAAGCGAAGCGGTTATGCGACGACATCGTATACATCTGATGGTTCTGGTAGCAGTCGTGCTGAGTCTCGGCGTTGTGCCTGCGCCTGCCCCCGATCCGGTAGTCATCTACTTGGTGCGCCATGCCGAAAAAGCCACCGATCACCCTTCCGATCCTTCGCTGACGCCAGAGGGAGAGGAGCGTGCGCGCAATCTGGCCTCGATGTTACGAGGGGCTGGAGTCACCCATCTGCACACCACCGATTTCAAGCGCACGCGAGCGACCGTGCAGCCGCTAGCTGAAACCTTCGGGCTTACGGTGGCAACCTACAATCCGCAAGATCTGTGGGGCTTTGCCGAGACGCTGCGCGATACGCCCGGCGTCCATGTGGTGGCAGGGCACTCCAACACTACGCCCGAACTGGTACATTATCTGGGTGGGGAGCCAGGACTGACGATTGATGATGGCGAATACGAGCGCCTCTATCAACTCATCATCTATCCCGATCAACCTACGGAAACGACATTGCTACATGTGCCCCCGTATACCGAGCGGATCGTACCCAAGCCTATTGCGTGGCAGAGGGAGCACATTACGGACCGAAGCGATACCTACCGCATGACGTTTCGCGGGCAGGAGGTAGGAACCTCTACATGGTCTACTACCGTGACCGATGAGGCCGTCCAGGTACACGAGAAAACCGTACTCGCCAACTTTGGAGTGGATGCCGACATCTGGGTAACGCTGTCTCCTGAGACCCTGCTTCCGCGCCGGATGGAAATGTCGGGTACGATGTTTCAACAGCCCAGTGAGATTGAGCTGCAGTGGACGGGGGAGCAGGTCCAGGGGACTTCGACCATTGCGCGTGCGCCGTTTAAGCCTCAAGGAGAAATGGCCATCGATCAAAGCCTATCCGAAGGAACAATGGAGCGGAGTTCTGCTCTCTTCTTGGCGGCGGCCATCCCCTTCAGCGAGGAGCCACTGGCCTTTCAATGGTTCAACGGATACGATGCGGAAGTGCGCACGATCACCGTGCAGCAGACGGGCGAGGCGAACGTGAGCGTACCTGCGGGGACCTTCGATACCTACCGCGTGGAGTTGCGCGGCGGTGCGCCCTCGCAGGTGGTCTACATTTCCAAAACAGTGCCGCGACGCATTATCAAGACCGAAGTGATCGGAATGCCCTGGGTGTATGAACTCATGGGCGAATGAGCGGCGCTCACAGCACGGCTGTCTGAGTGGCGTAACCACACGATTGACGGATCACCAACTCGTGTTGCAACACAATCGTGATGTAGGGACGGTTGGGAGTATGGATGCGTTCTAAGAGCAGCTTAGCTGCCTCGCGTCCAATCGCGTAGGACGGTTGCCGAACGACGGAGAGGGGAGGGTTGAAGGCATTCGCCCACGGAAAGTCATCGAAGCCGAGCAGGGCCATCTCATCTGGAATACGCAGACCGCGCTGTTGCAAGGCTTCGAGGCTACCGAGCGTCATCATGTTGTTCGCTGGAAATAAGGCGGTAGGCGGATCTGCGAGATCTAAGAGGGCAAGGGCACCCTGCCTTCCACTTTCTTGCCGAGAGTTGCCGAAACGAACAAGTTCAGGATCATAGGGAATTGCGTAGTCGCTCAAGGCTTGTTTATAGCCTTCCAAACGATCTTGGCTTGTAGAGAGATGGCGTAGCCCAACGATTATGCCAATGCGGCTGTGTCCGAGTTCGATGAGGTGCGTGACGGCATCATAGGCTGCGCGTTCGTTGTCGACGAGGACCGTGTCAATGTTGAGGCGTTTGGAGCGGCGATCTACACAGACGACGGGTTTGCCATCTTGGAGGAGGCGCTCAACAGATACACTTTCTCGGTCCGTAATAGGGAGGATGACGCCATCAACCGATTCGGCACGCATGGTTTGCAGGTAGAACTCCTCTTTCTCCGCGCATTCATCCGAGTTGCAGATGATGAGCGCATGGCGATGTTCATAGGCTACGTCCTCAACGCCTCGTGCTACATCTGAGAAGAAGGGGTTTTGCATGTCGGGCACCATAAGGCCGAGCATGTGGGCGGTATGGGTACGCATCCGCAGCCGACGAGCCACGCGGCTGGGTTGATAGTTTAAGGTGCGGATGGCGCTTTCTACACGCTCGCGTGTGGTGACCGTAACCTTTTGGGGGGCATTAAGAACACGAGAGACGGTAGCCGTGGAGACACCAGCAGCGCGTGCAACATCTTCAAGCGTTGGCATACTACAAGGATGGGAGGCTTGGAAGCAGGAGCACGAAGGCTCTCACAAGGGCAGAATACCCTTCTAACGAGCACTACACACAACCTATATGATAGGTTGATTTTCGTGACAAAAAATGACAATCTGGCAGTAGAAATCGTGTAAACGTTTTCATTAGAGCGGTGAATAAAACAACACGTGTAACAAGAAAGTCAAGTTTGCTCGCATTTCTGGAAGCGGTTTCTTGAGGATGAGTAGGAGGCCGTTTTAAAGGCTGGTAGGGCTTTTTTTTCACATGATCTACGAAAATGCCAGCCCTCGTGTCTTGTTGACTTGACGCTATTTGTGAAACCGCTTACATTCGTGTAATCGATTACAGTGGCTTTTCTACGAGCAATTCCGTCCCTTCAACCTCACACCAACACACTATGCTAAGGCGTATTTGCATTACTGCTACCATGCTTGTCGCCAGTACCAGTCTGGCTTTTGGGCAAAGCCGCGACATTTCAGGTACGGTGACCGATGCCGATTCCGGCTTTCCCCTTCCTGGCGTAAACATTGCGATCCAGGGAACCACAACAGGAACCATTACAGGTGTCGATGGAAACTACAGCATCCGCGCTACCCCTACGGATGTGCTCATCTTCTCCTTCGTCGGTTACCTAAACCAAGAGATTACCGTAGGGAACCAGACCACGATTGATGTGGCCTTAGCAGAAGACCAGGTGCTTCTGGAAGAGGTCGTCGTTGTGGGATACGGCACCCAGCGCAAGGCCAACATCACGGGTTCAGCCGAACGTGTTGATGTCGCCGAAGCCAACATTGGCTTGGTGAGTTCGCCGGAGCAACTCATCCAGGGGCGCGTCGCGGGCGTCAACATCATTCAAAACGGTGGCGAGCCGGGGGCGCCCGTGACCGTGCGTATCCGTGGGGGTACGTCGATCAGCGCCTCCAACGACCCGCTCTACGTGATCGACGGTGTTCCGATTGATAACTCCAACAGCACACCTACAGGCGGCTTTCAGTCGGACTCCGGGCGCAAAAACCCACTGGTCTTCCTGAATCCGAACGACATTGAGTCGATTGACATCCTGAAGGATGCGTCTGCGGCGGCCATCTACGGTAGCCGTGGAGCCAACGGGGTTATCCTGATTACGACGAAGAAAGGCGAAGAAGGGCGTGTTCAGGTAGACTATGACGGTTATATCTCGACGTCGCAGTTTGCCAGCGAACTCGATTTGTTGAGCGCCGAGCAATATCGTGCATTTGTTCGCGACAATGGGCTTCCAGAGACGAACCTTGGCAATGCAAGTACAGATTGGCAAGATGCGGTGACCCGTACGGCGGTCTCTCATCAACACAACCTGGCCTTCGGTGGTGGTACGGCTGCTACCCAGTATCGGGCGTCGTTGAGCTACCTCAGCAACGAAGGGATCATTATCAACTCCGATCTGGAGCGTGTGTCGGGCCGTGTCAACGTTAGCCATCAGGCCTTCAACAACAAGTTGCGCCTCAACATGGGCGTCACCGGATCCTTCTTCGAAGACAACCGTGCGCCGTTCCAGCAGACAGGCGGCTTCGAAGGTGGCCTGTTGACCAACGTGATGAAGTACAATCCGACGCTTCCTGTTCGTAATGCCGATGATTCCTTTTTTGAGATCGCGGGTCAGCAGTCGGTACGTAATCCTGTGGCGTTGGCCGAGCAGATCGAGGACTTTACCAAGAACACGCGTATCCTCAGCAACATCCGCGCCGACTACGATATCATCCAAGGCTTGACGGCTACGGTAAATGTGGGCTTGGATCGCCAACTTGTGAGCCGCCGAGGATTTATTCCTGCCGCTAGCCCATTGCGCTCTGCTGTGAATGGTGAAGCCTTCCAGGGCAATAATGAGTTTACCTCGGAACTGATAGAGTTGACAGGTAACTACTCGCGCACCTTCGATGAGCAGCACAACGTGAGTGTCTTGGGTGGCTACTCCTTCCAGGAATTCACGAACGAGGGTTTCCGGGCGCAAGCACAGGACTTCGTAACCGACCTTTTCAGCTTCAACAATCTGGGGGCTGGGGCCACGACCTCCTATCAGTTGTCGTCTTTCCGTAACCAGAACCGTCTGATCTCGTTCTTCGGGCGTTTCAACTACGACTTGAACGGCAAGTACATCGTTTCAGCCTCCATTCGCCGTGATGGCTCGTCCCGTTTTGGGGAAGACAACAAGTGGGGCTTTTTCCCCGCTGTTACGGTAGGCTGGCGTCTCTCGGATGAAAGCTTCCTCGCCGATGTAGAAGCTATCAACGACTTGAAACTCCGTGTCGGTTGGGGGATTACGGGTAGCCAAGAGATTGGTAATCTACGCTCCCTGCCCACCTTTACAGCTACGGGCAGTGCCATCTTTGGTGGATCAACCGAGATCTCTGGCGTGGCTCCCAACAACTTTGCCAACCCCGATCTGAAGTGGGAAGAGACCACACAGCTGAACATCGGTCTTGACTATGATCTCTGGGACAGCCGCGTCTATGGCTCGGTGGAGTATTATCTGAAGAACACCGATGATCTGCTACTCGAGTTTGAAGTACCTCAGCCTGCCGCTGTGCCGACCCGCCTAACCAATGCCGGCGAAATGGAAAACACGGGGATCGACATTGCGCTCAATGCTGTCGTTTATGACAACAATGATCTGACGGTTGACATTGGGGCGACGTTCAATGCTAACCAGAACGAGATTATCAGCCTAGGTGGTCGCGAGCAGATCTTCACAGGGCGTGCATCTGGTGCAGGTCTCTCTCAGATCAACACGCAGTTGCTGACGCCTGGTGAAGCATTTGGTACGTTCTATGGTGCCGAGTTCCTCGGTTTCTGTGGCTCGGGCGTAGCGATGAGTGATCCGGCCTGTGCCGGTTTAGCAGAAGGTGCGCAAGCCTTCACGCTCGACGAACAAGGCAACCGTGAGCAGATGATTATCGGTAATGCCCAGCCTGACTTCTCCTACGGTCTCCAGGGCAACGTGTCGTACCAAAACTGGGATTTGAGTTGGTTCCTCCGTGGCGAAGTAGGGCGTGACGTGCTCAACAACACGGCTATGGAATACACGTCGAAGAATTTGGTTAACACGAACGTCAACTTCTTGGCAGAAGCACTCAACGATCCAACACCGTTGGCAGAAGCCCCCGTCTATTCTTCACGCTGGGTACAGGACGCCTCTTTCTTGCGGCTGGAAAACTTGACCTTGGGCTACACCTTTAACAACATTACCTCACTCAACGATTGGCTAGGTACTGTGCGGCGAGCACGGATCTACTTCACCGCAAACAACCTATTCGTTATCACGTCTTACGACGGCTTCGATCCTGAGGCCAACACCGAGGCAGCGGCGAGCGTGGGTAACATTCCGATCCTCAGCCTGGGGATCGACTACACGAACTACCCGCGTCCCCGCACCTTTACGTTGGGTGTGAACATTGGCTTTTAACACATAACCCAAGCCGTAGGCGGCTTCGCCGCCTGCTGCGTTTGGTCCCTAACTTTATATAGGTAGAGAAGAGAGGAAAATATGAACGTGCAAAAGAGACGACCTACCTGGATAACGGCAATTGCCACTATGGTGCTGTTTGCGCCTATGGTTTTGACGCTCCAGGGATGTACCGACTTGGATGAGGAACCGTTTGGCGTTATCACGCCCGATCAGTTCTTCCAAACCGAGGCTGAAATCATTGCGGCGCTAGCACCAGTGTATGCCCAGCTCCGTACATTGCAGTGGAACTGCTTCAACATCGCGCAACACACATCGGATGAGACCTTGGTGCCCACGCGTGGTACCGACTGGGATGATGGCGGTCACTGGCGGCAGTTGCATCAGCACAACTGGGACCCCCTGACCTCGGACTTCAACGACTGTTGGACGGATGCTTATACGGGTGTCGCACGTGCCAACATCGTGCTGGACAACTTGGCGAACGCTGATGTGCCAAACAAGGCTGAGATCGAAGCTGAACTTCGCTTCTTGCGGGCCTTCTACTACTACAACCTAATGGATGTCTATGGTGGAGTGCCCGTCGTTACGGATGCTGCCACGGATCCTGATAATCCGCCCTCGCGCTCGGGGCGTGCCGAGGTATTTGATTTTGTGGAAAGCGAATTGTTAGCTGTTCGGGCTGATTTGCCCGCCCAACGTGATCCCGCACAATTTGGTCGCATGACACAAGGTGCTCTGGATGCTACGCTCGTCCGCATGTACCTCAATGCCGAAGTCTTTACCGGGTCGGTTTCGGCGGGTGGCCTCCAAAAAGGTCAAGCGCGCTGGCAGGATGTCATCACCGTTGCCGACCGCATCATCAACTCTGGTATCTATAGTATGCCCGATGACTACTTCGATGCGTTCAAGGTAAACAACAATGAATCTGCTGAAGTCATTATGGCGGCTGGTACAGGCAACACGCGGGATGAGTGGCTCTTTGGATTGAACCTCATCATGCGCAACCTGCACTACAACCAGATTCCTGAGTCGCCGTGGA
Source organism: Smithsoniella earleae (assembly GCA_032356285.1). Lineage (NCBI taxonomy): Eukaryota > Viridiplantae > Chlorophyta > Ulvophyceae > Smithsoniella > Smithsoniella earleae. Next base: position 39,016 of record JAULKQ010032185.1, on the reverse strand, counting down.
ATGGCTTTGCGACGTTGGCCGAAGTGTTCGAGTCCTTCGATGACGACGACCTTCGCAAAAACATGTTCTTGGTTGGTCCGCAGTTCTCCGGTCCCAACGAGGCATGCCAAGGCAATAACTGCTTTGCTACGGGTGATCCCCTGGAGGACCGTGTCGGTAATCCACTAGCGTTTACGCCTGGGTTCTTTGGCCCCGATGGTAATCCCATCACGGGCAACCCCATTGGTGTGGATGAAACCTCGGGTGTTCGCGTTCTGAAGTGGGAGATTGACCCCAATCGCACCGCAGGTAACAACGGCAATGAGTTCGTTATCTTCCGTCTGGCTGATATTTACTTGGCAAAAGCCGAGGCGCAAAACGAGCTAGGCCAGACCGATGCTGCTGTAAACACCCTCAACCAAGTCCGTGCCCGTAGTTTCGAGCCGGATGAGCCGATTGCTGTCGTTAGCCAGCAAGAGTTCCGTGATGCTGTGCTTATGGAACGTCGCTACGAGCTGATCTGGGAAGGCACCCGTCGCCAGGATTTGATTCGTCATGGTAAGTTCAACGATGCCTGGGAATTCAAGGCCGCTAGTGAACCCTACCGTGTACTGGGTCCTATCCCGCAGGTGCAAATTGATGCCAACCCGAACCTGTCGCAAAACCCAGGTTACTAAGCGAACAGCGCAACATTGGGCCGGAAAGGAGGAAGAGGTGCTGTTTCCACTCACAGTGGACTTTCTTCCTCCTTTCTTTCCCCCTCGCGGTAGCGCTTAACATAAACGTGAGGCAAAAGCCTGGATGGAACGCCGTCCAGGCTTTTGTATGCCATCACATACCTTATGGCGAGCGCCTCAAACATCTTGTACCATCCCTCGGGACCATACAACTCATTAGAGACGGAGAACGGTACCATGAAAACATTTCAACGCTTCACGCAGTGGATGCTGGTAGGGGTGATGGTGAGTCTCGTAGCGGGATGTGCAACCTCGAAGAGCGGAAGCACAACCGAGGACAGCCGGGCGGAAGATAGTAACACCATCACCCGCGAAGAAATTGAGCAGACGGGGGGGCATGTCAACCTGCAAGATCTCATCAAAAACCGAGTGGCTGGCATTCAAGTGGTGCAAACGGCGGATGGACGCGTACGCGCACGGTTGCGAGGGCAGTCTTCTGTTTCTGGCAACGATGCCGTTTTGTTTGTGGTAGATGGCGTGCCGGTCGAACCCAATCCAGATGGGAGCTTGCCTGGCATCGTGCTCAGCGAAATTGAGTCGATAGAGGTGCTCAAAGATCCGGTAGATACCGCACGCTATGGTATGCTTGGAGCCAACGGTGTTATTTTGGTGACTACAAAGAAAGGCCGAGGCAACTAGGCTAGACCGCGACTAACACCCAGGGGTGGGGATGCAGCGCATGATGAGGGATCAGGACGGGGAGCGTGTGTCGAGGTGTTCGCTGCTTTTATGCAAGGCGAAGTCGCTTGGGAAGCATGTGCAGGCTAGTCAGTGGATGTGGCTAGTGGTCGGGCTGTGGGGGGTGACCAGCATGCCGTTGCTTGCCCAATCCACGACGGTAACGCTGAGAGGCTTTGTCGCGGATGCGTCGGATGGGCAACCGATTCAAGGGGTAAACGTGGTGCTGGAGCAAGGCGAGTCCTTGCCGCGAGGAGCTGCCACGAACCGCGATGGCTTCTATCAGATTGCTGCCATCCCAGCCGGAACGTATGCGTTGCGGATGAGCTTCATTGGCTATGAAGCGTACACGGATACGCTCGTTCTAGGTGCCGATCCGTTTGTAACCTTGAGTATTGAATTGACGCCAGCCGCCGAGATGCTAGACGAGGTGGTGATTGCTGTGGAGGCTGGGGCGGCACGTACGCGAGCGGGTTTGCAGACCTTGCGCCCGCAAGACTTAGCACGCATTCCCACACCGGATGCCACCGGAGATTTAGCTACCTATCTCCAAAGTTTACCGAGTGTCGTAGCTATTGGGGATCGGGGGGGACAACTCTTTGTGCGTGGCGGCACGCCGTCTCAAAACATGGTGCTTGTCGACGGCTTCCTTATCTATCAGCCCTTTCACATCATCGGCTTCTTCTCGGCCTTTCCGCAGGACTTGGTCTCGCATGTTGATATGTATGCTGGAGGCTTTGGGGCGCGGTATAGCGGGCGCATCTCGTCGGTGATCGACGTGAGTATGCGAGAGGGGAATAAGCAGTTTTTCGAAGGCTCGGCATCGCTCAGTCCGTTTCTTGCCAATGTGACGGTCGAGGGGCCGTTGCGTAAAGGCGAAGTGTCGCTGCTGGCTTCCATGCGGCATTCCACGATTGAACGTGTGGCTCCCACGTTGATCGACGATGACTTGCCGTTTCGCTTCAGCGATCTGTTTATCAAGATACAGCAGACCGATCGGTTCAACAACCGCTGCGGCTTGACGGTGGTGAACACCTATGACCGAGGGCGCATCGCGCCGGACGATGTGGATCGACGCGATATCTTTCGGTGGAGCAATCTGGTCGTCGGTGGGCGTTGTCTGGCGGTGCCCTCAGCGTCGCCCTTTTTGGTGGAGGTCAACACGGGGCTTTCGCATGTGAACAATGAGGTGGGCAGCCCGGATGCGCCCGAGCGTTCGTCGAGTTCGCTGGAGCTAGCGACCAACCTCAACTTGACACGGCTCTATCAAGATGCCGAGTTGCGGATCGGGTTGGCAGTGCGCATGAACTGGCTGCGGTTTGAGTTGCAGGAGCAGTTTCAGAACGCCGAAACGAATGATGGGGCCATTTTGAGTCTAAGTGGCTTCGTGGAGCCTGAGTTTCGGCTGAGTGAGGCGCTTCGTATCTCGACGGGGGTGTCGTTGTCGTTGCATCCGCTGCGGTATCCGGCGAGTATCGAACCTCGTATTCGGATGGCATGGAGGCCCGGCGGCGAACAGGGTCCGCAGGAGTTCAGCGCTGCGCTTGGGCTGTATCGGCAGACGTTGGCGGCCATCACCGATGAGCGAGATGCGGGATCTGCGTTCATCGCTTGGGTAGCCGCTCCGGTGCGCGATACGCAAGCACAGGCTATTCATGCCTTACTGGGTTGGCAGCGCCAGTTGGCACCGTGGCTCTACATTGGGGCCGAAGGGTATTACAAGCGCCTCTCGGATTTACCTATTCCCATCTGGAGCACCATCGCACGGTTCACCACGGCCCTTGATCTCGCGAAAGGCAATGTGTATGGCTTCGACACCCGTATCGAAGTACAGCAGGGCGGTTTTTATGGATATGTGGGGTATGGCTACTCCGAGACGGAATACATCGCGCAGCAAGACAACTTTGGCTTGTGGTACGGCGAGACCTTGCAGCGTTACCATCCGCCGCATGACCGCCGCCACCAACTAAACGCTGTCCTCAGCTTCGACATCAAAGGGGTGACCGCGAACCTTCGGTGGCAGTACGGGTCGGGGTTGCCCTTTACACGTCCCTTTGGCTTTGATGAACTGCTTTCGCTTCGGCCTGTCGCCGATGTGCGGCGTACCTATGGGACGACGCGTGTGTTGTATGACCGACCGTATGAGGGGCGTCTGCCTGAGTACCACCGCCTCGATGTTTCGGTGGATCGGACGTTTACGCTCAAGCAGGGCACGCTCACGGCGCAAGCTGGGGTCATCAATATCTACGACCGCAACAATCTTTTTTATTTTGACCTCTTCACGGTGCGCCGTGTGGATCAACTTCCATTCATTCCTAACCTATCGATCAAGTATGCAACACGATAAGCGAAGGAAGATGCGTAGTTGGATGACAGATAGCTTCCTCATTTTGGGTTCTGCTATTCTGGGGCTGGTCGGTTTATTAGGATGTGAGGCAGACATCGACCCGTTTGAAGTCAGTGACCGCTACTATTCGCTGTTCGGTTTTCTCGACACGGGTGTGGATACCCAGTTCGTGCGCGTGATGCCGCTGCGGGACTCTATCGCCTTAGCCGATGCTGCACGGATAGATGCGCGGGTGATGCTAGAAGATCTGCAGCGTGGGACCACGATTGAGTTGAAAGACTCCTTGTTCATCTTCGAGCAAGGCCGCCTCGCGTTCAACTTCTGGACGGACGAGCCGATCACGCCGGGCACCGAATACCGACTGCGCGTTGAGCGCTCCGACGGTGCCCAGACACAAGCCACCATCACGATGCCCATCCAAGACCCGAAATTGCGCCTTGTAGTACCAACAGGGTTCGGCGATCCTCGTAATTTTGTCCAAGGGATCGACATTGAAGGAGCGGAGCAGGTAGTCGATTTGCAACTACGCTATATGGTGCGTTTTCCTCATCAACCGGTGGGGTCGGCTCAGCCCATCACGATCTCCTATGCGGACAACGTGCGACCCTTGGTCGATGGCTGGGGGGTTGGGTTGAACGCCTATGACGATTTGCAGGGGCTTTTTCGTACGGGGTGTCCCATTGTGTTGAGCACGACCGTGTTTGTGGCAACCGCCAGTGCCGACTTTCCTAACCTGGAGAGCTTTGATGAAGAGTCGTTGGCAAGGCCTGATGTGCTCACCAACGTCGAGAATGGCGTCGGTTACATAGGTGGTATTGCGAGTATCCAAGAGCCTTGGCCGGATTTGACAGGCTTTTTAGGGCTGCGGCAATCGTTGTGTGCCCGGTTTGGGAATTAAGCTGCGGGACAGGAGAAAAAGCTAAACGAGATGGCCCATCACGAGAGCATAACAGCTTTGGTAGATCGAAGCCCTAGAGGGTGCGGCTGGATAGCGGGTGTTGTGCTTTTGCTAAGCGTAGCGGGGTGTAGCTCTGAGCAGCGGATGGTGCTTTCCGACATTGAGGTATCCACGCTGTTTACGGCCTTTCCGGCAGCTTACACGGGTGTCACCTTTTCCAACGACCTGACTGACACGCCGACGTTCAACGTGTTCACGTACCGCAACTACTACGATGGCGGTGGGGTCGGTCTGGGAGACTTCAACAACGACGGGCTGGTCGACCTCTACTTGACCGGGAATCAGGTGGATAACCGTCTCTATCTCAACCGAGATGATCTTCGGTTCGATGATGTGACACGGCAGGCAGGGGTCGCAGGTATACGGGCGTGGGCGACAGGCACAGCGGTGGTAGACGTGAATGGCGATGGTTGGCTCGACATCTATGTGTGCAACGCGGGCGATGTAGACGGGGATGATCGAGCAAATGAGTTGTTTATCAACCAAGGACCTGATGGCGATGGCGTCCCACGCTTCACGGAAGAGGGCGCAGTCTATGGCTTAGCCGATACAGGCTATTCGGTGCATGCTGCCTTTTTCGATTACGACCGCGATGGCGACTTGGATGCCTACATCATGAACAACACGTCGCGGGCGATTAGCAGTTTTTCGAAAGAGTTGAACGCGCATCAAGGGGTTGCTATGCGCACCGAACGCCATCCTGGGGGCGGCGACAAGCTGTATCGCAACGATGCGGGACGCTTCGTCGATGTGAGTGCTGAGGCGGGTATTTATGGTGGCGAGACGGGCTTTGGACTGGGCGTGATCGTGGGTGATGTGAATCGCGACAGCTGGCTCGATGTCTACATCTCTAATGATTTCTTTGAGCGCGATTTCCTGTATCTAAACAACCAAGATGGCACCTTCCGCGAGGTCATCAAGGAGCAAATGCCCACCATCAGCCAGTCGTCGATGGGAGCAGACATCGCCGACGTGACGGGCAATGGCTTTCCCGACATCTACGTGACCGACATGTTGCCGGAGGATGATCGGCGGCTCAAGACCACCTCGACCTTTGACACCTGGGAAGCCTATCAGAACGGGCTACGCAACGATTTTCATCACCAGTTTATGCGCAACATGCTTCAGCGCAACAACGGCGATGGTACGTTCAGTGAGATTGGGCAGATGGCGGGCGTGTCGCGTACGGATTGGAGTTGGAGCGCTCTCATTGCCGACTATGATTTGGACGGACACCAGGACATCTACGTCACCAACGGTATAGCCAAGGACCTAACCGATCAAGACTTTATCCAGCGCTTCGCCGATCAGCGGGCGATCCTGCAATGGCTGAACGAAAACGAGCGGGATTACCTCAAGCTGTTGGATCAGATTCCTTCGACCAAGCTGCCGAACTACCTCTTTCACAACCAAGGCGACGTCACGTTCACCAATGTAGCCGAGGCATGGGGGCTAGCAACGCCGCGTTTTTCGAACGGTGCTGCCTATGGCGATCTGGACAACGACGGCGATTTAGATCTCGTTGTCAACCATGTCAACGATCCGGCGTCAATCTATCGCAACGAAGCCGACTCCATGCGTGCGCACAACTATTTGCAAGTGGTGCTAGAGGGCGAAGGGCAGAATCGTTTTGCGATAGGAGCCAGCATCACACTGAAGGTTGGTGGTCAGTTGCACTACCTCGAACAAGTGCCGACCCGTGGGTTTCAGTCGAGCGTGGACTACGTGAAAACGTTTGGTTTGGGGGACGCGATGCAGATAGACACGCTCGTGGTTGTGTGGCCCGATGACCGGATAACGGTGCAGACGAATGTTGCCGTCAATCAGCGGCTTACCATGCGGCAAGAAGATGCTATACAAGGCATCTCACCTGTGCAGCCGTCATGGCCTGCGACGACGCTTTTCCGCGATGTGACGGGGACCGCTGATCTCGCTTATGTGCATACCGAAAATCCGTTTAATGATTTTCGGCGAGGCGAACGGCTGTTACCGAAGATGCTCTCTACGGAAGGACCAGCCGTTGCTGTCGGCGACGTAAATGGGGATGGACGCGACGATCTCTATTTGGGCGGGGCGAAAGGGGTACCGGGCACCTTATGGCTGCAACAGCGCAACAATACGTTTGCTTTGGGCGATGCGTCCGCCTTCGTCGAAGACCAAATTGCTGAAGACATAGGAGCCACGTTTTTCGATGCAGATGGCGATGGGGATAGGGATCTATACGTCACCAGTGGTGGCAGTGAGTATGCAGCGCGTGCCCCCGGTCTCGAAGATCGCCTGTATCTCAATGATGGTCGGGGCAGCATGACGCGCACGCGAGATCGCCTACCGCTGCGTTACATTAGCAGCTCCATAGTCGCGCCCCACGATTTTGACCAAGATGGGGACATCGATCTGTTTGTCGGCGGGCGATTGGTGCCCTGGCGCTATGGGTTAGATCCCGAGTCGATGCTGCTTGAAAACAATGGGCGCGGCGTGTTCACCGAGGCGACAGCAGAATGGGGGCCTGAGTTGGCAACCCTGGGCATGATTACGGATGCCACATGGGCAGATTACGATGGCGACGGGCGCGACGATTTGATCGTGGTAGGCGAATGGCTGCCGATCACCGTTTTCCGCAATACGGCGTCAGGGCTAACGCGCATCACGCCAGATGGGTTGACGCAAAGTCACGGCCTCTGGACGCGCATTGTTGCGCAAGACATGGACGCTGATGGCGATGTGGATTTTATCGTCGGCAACTGGGGCCTGAACAGTAAGCTCAAAGCGACGCCCGAACGTCCCCTGACGATGCACGTTCACGACTTTGACCGCAACGGCTACGTCGAGCAGATCCTGGCAATCCCCGAAGCCGATGGACAATTCCCTCTCGTGCAGCGCGACGAGATGATTCGGCAGTTGGGCTACATGGAGCAGCGCTATCCTGACTATGCGGGCTACGCCGAACAAACCATTACCGACATGTTTAGCCCGGAGGAATTGCAAGGCGTGCTGGTACGCAAAGCGTCAGTCTTAGAAACCGTGTATGTCGAGAATCAGGGCAGCGGTCAGTTTGTGATGCATCCGCTGCCGCGTGAGGCGCAGATGGCCCCCGTCTATGGCATACTGGCGGACGATATGGATGGCGATGGGCACCACGATCTGCTACTCGCGGGCAACTTTGCGGCTGCTACGCCTAAAATTGGGCGGCTCTACGCGAGTTATGGCCTATTTTTGAAAGGTGATGGGCAGGGCAGCTTCGAATACCAACATCCGCGCACGAGCGGCTTTTTCGTACCCGAGCAAACCCGTCACCTGCGCCGCATAGAGTTTGCCGGACGTCAGCCGCACATCTTGGTTGTTAAAAATGATGCGGCTCCGCAATTCTTTACCTATTAAAAGCAGGTCTTCCATTTGTCGCATTCCCTCTCCAAAGCTATGCGTGCTATGTCGTTGTTCGCGCTTCATATTCGGCTCGGTGTCGTTTTCGTGTCTGGAGTGCTGATCATGGGCGTATGGGGGTGTGCAACGCCTGGGGTACAAGAACCTGCGCTGTTTCGGTTACTGCCTGAAGCCGAGAGCGGTGTAAGGTTCACGAACGAGGTGCCCGAGGATTCGGTCTTCAGCATTCTCAACTACCTCTATTATTACGATGGCGGTGGCATCGCGGCAGGTGATGTCAACAACGATGGCTTGGTCGATCTTTATTTCACGGCTACGAAAGGTGCCAACGCGCTCTACCTCAACGAAGGCAACCTTAAGTTTGCCGACGTGACCGAGCAGGCGGGTGTAGCGGGCGATGCCGACTGGACCAAAGGCGTCACGATGGCAGATGTCAATGGCGATGGCTGGCTCGACATCTACGTGTCGTCGGTGCAGTATAAAAGCTTGCAGGGTCGCAATGCCCTCTACATCAACAACGGCGACGGTACGTTCACCGATCAAGCGGAAGCATATGGATTAGACCTTGCAGGGCTATCGACGCAAGCAGCCTTTTTTGACTACGACCTCGACGGTGATCTGGACGTCTATCTGGTGCGCCACTCCGTGCATGACATCGGGCAGATTGGAGGCATCGACATGCGCAACGAAGGGCATCCGACGGCAGGCGACAAGCTCATGCGCAACGACGGCGGACGCTTCATGGATGTGACCGAAGAGGCGGGCCTGTACAGCAGTGCGCTCGGCTACGGATTAGCCGTAGCAGTAAGTGATCTCAACCACGACGGTTGCCCTGATCTCTACGTCTCAAACGACTTCCACGAGAACGACTACCTTTACTTCAACACGTGCAACGGAACCTTTCGCGAGGCCATCTACGAGGCCATGGGGCATACGAGCCGCTCGGCGATGGGCAACGATGTAGGCGACATCAACAACGATGGCTGGCCCGACATCATCGTGACCGACATGCTTCCGGATCGGGATGATATTCTCAAGACCGCCTCGGGCGATGAGGGCTACGATGTTTATCGCATCAAGGTGAATCGCGGCTACCACCATCAGTTTGCGCGCAACACGCTTCAACTCAACCTGGGCAACGAGCGCTTCAAAGATATTGGCTACCACGCAGGCATCTACGCCACCGATTGGAGTTGGGCGTCCCTCTTCGCCGACTTCGACAACGACGGCTTCAATGATCTTTTCATCACCAACGGCATCGTCCACCGTCCCAACGATCTCGACTATCTTGCGCATGTGCGGTCGCCAGCCATGCAGGTAGCCATGCGCCGCGACAGCATTTCGACGAGCCAAGGTTTGCTGGATCGTATGCCGAGTGTGCCGATTCCCAACTACCTTTACCGCAACAATGGTGATCTCACCTTCACCAATCAGGCTGCCGCTTGGGGCGTCGATCAGGCGGGTTTCTCGAACGGGGCTGCGTATGCTGATCTCGACAACGATGGCGATCTAGATCTCGTTGTCAATAACATCAACACGCCATCTGCAGTCTATGAAAACCGTAGCACTGCGCAGGCCGATAACCGATATCTCATGGTGGAGCTAGAGGGGGAGGGGCTGAATACAGATGGTATTGGCGCAAAGGTGTGGGCGTTTCACGGCGCTACGATCTATTACCGCGAGCAAAGCCCAAGTCGCGGCTGGCAATCGTCCGTTGATCCACGTTTGCACATTGGGCTGGGGGCCGTGGCATCGCTCGATTCGTTGAGGGTGGTATGGCCCAACGGGCAGGCACAAACGCTACCCAGTGTTGCTACCAATCAAGCGCTGACTCTGCGCCAAGCAGAGGCAACAGAGCGGTACCGCTATCCGTCTACCGCACCTGAGACGCCGCTTTTTGAAGACCGCACGGATGAAGTGGGGCTAGGCGTGCCCCATGAAGAAAACGCCTTCATTGATTTCAGCCGCGAGCCGCTCATGCCACACATGCTCTCGCAAGAAGGCCCCGCTTTGGCCGTGGGCGATGTCAACGGTGATGAGCTAGATGATGTCTTCATCGGTGGAGCGAAGTGGCAAGCCGCGCAACTGCTTGTCCAGCAAACCGACGGGCGCTTTCTGGCGACGAACACCGCCTTGTGGGCAGCCGACAGCTTGTATGAGGATGCCGATGCGGTATTCTTCGACGCAGACCGTGACGGTGATGTTGACCTGTACGTGGCGAGTGCGGGTAATGAGTTTTGGGGACGCAACAACGCGTTGCGGGATCGGCTCTACCTAAACGATGGGCAGGGACGGTTGACACGTGATGAAGCCGCGTTGCCCGAGGTGTTCAATAACACAAGCGTGGTTCGTCCACACGACATCGACCAAGATGGCGACCTGGACCTGTTCGTCGGCAGCCGTGTCATAACGCGGGCCTATGGCGAGATTCCGCCGAGCTACATCTTGCAAAATGATGGACATGGTCGATTCACCGATGTGACGGCAACGGTTGCGCCTGCGTTGGCAGAGGCAGGGCTGGTGAGTGATGCCGTATGGACAGACACCAACAGCGACGGCACGCTCGACTTGGTGCTCGTGGGTGAATGGATGCCGATCCGCATCCTTGCTGCCACGAACGGGCAGTTGGTGGAGCAGACGGAGGCAGCGGGTCTTAGTGCTACGCAAGGCTGGTGGAACACCGTTGTCGCGATTGACATCGACAACGATGGCGATGCGGACTTGATGGCAGGCAACCTCGGCACGAATTCGTATTTCAAAACCAGTTCTGAGGACCCCGTGCGCATGTACGTCACAGACGCAGACGGCAACGGGCGTGTCGATCAGGTTCTGACCCATGTGCGCAACGGTAGCCGTACGGTCTATGCCTCGCGTGACGAACTTATTCAGCAGATTTCCGGCCTAGCCAACACGTTTCCGACCTATGCCGCTTTTGGTGCGAGCACGCTCGACGACATCATACCGCCTGTCCTTCGAGACGAAGCGCAGGTGTGGGAGGCACGGACGTTTGAGACGATGGCTTTCATCAATCAAGGCGATGGTACGTTCGCGCCACGTACTTTGCCCCTGGCGGCTCAATTCGCGCCTGTCTATGCGATCCATGCAGCGGATATGAATGCCGACGGTTATCTGGACGTACTCTTGGGCGGCAACTTCGACGGCGTGCTCCCTCGACGCGGGCGCTATGATGCCAGCTACGGCGTGCTGCTGCTCGGCGATGGGGCAGGTGGCTTTATGGAGCAGGCAAACCGAGACGTCAACTTGTGGCTGTCCGGCGATGTTCGGGTATTTCGGACGATGCAGCGAGCCGATGGCACGCGCTTTATTCTTGCGGCGCGTAACGATAGTGCCGTGCAACTCCTCCAACCTTTGCGTTAAATCAACCTTGGCTATTCCATGAGACGATTTGTTTTTGTGGCGCTGTTCTGCATCGCACCTTTGGTGCTGACGGCTTGTGATTCAGGCGAAGATCCAGAACCCATTCCAACGGTGCCTTCGATGACCGGAAGCTGGGCGGGTATTGTGGTGTCCAGTGGTGTTGAGCGGCGCGTTCAGTTGCAACTCAACGAAGTGCAGCGGCAACTCACAGGGTCTGGCACCGTCGAAACGCCACAGGGCATCAGCGAATTTACCCTAGATCCGACCAGCAGTCATCTCCATCCGCTGGTCAACATCTTCCTCGTTTTTGCTACACCGCCTCCAGGAAGTATCTCCGGCAACCTCTCGGATGATGGCAACACCATTCGAGGTACCATGAGCGGGCCGGGCGTATCGGGCGTTGTCGATTTGACGCTGCAACGTGTGGCGCTCGAAGAACCACAGCTATAGGTTTAATAGTTGGGCCGTGCGCTATCGAAGATCAGCGTGTCGAGCGGTATCCATTCGCCATGGTGACGATAGCCTGCGCCCAAAAAGCCAAAGCCGTTCTCGACGTTGCTGAGGAGGCCCGGCTGCACCAGAATCTCGGGGTCAAACAGATTATTAGGTGCGCGCCACTCGCGGTTGGCAACAATTAGGTCAACCAAGATGCGCGTCACCTTCAGGCCGATGTCCTCGTTAATGATGATGTTTTGCTTCAGTTCTTGCAAGATTTCCCGAAGGTCACTGGCGAGACGGACAGGGATTTCCCAGCCGCGCTCCGTCGGGCGTTCAAAGCCGTCATAGCTTACCACCGAGAGGCCTTCTTGGGTGCCGGCGGGCGTCACATATTTAAACTCGTAGGTGATCTCTATACGGATCAGATTAGACGCAGGGCCGATGATTTCAACGCGAAACAGCGCCGGCGGGTCGTCTTGACGCGGCGGAAGGACCAGATCCGTCGCAGGGGGTACCTCAACTTGGACTGTGGATTGGGAGCCGTCGGGGCGCGTTGCGGTGAGGCGGTAACTGTGTCCGAATGTTGCGGTGAACGGTGCCCACAGCGCATGCCCATATTGCCCGCGTTCATTTTGAACAAGCGAATCTTGCCATACCCATTCTTCGCCAGAAACCAAGTCGACTGAGGTGACCTGGGCCGCGATGGGCGTAGGGGGTGTGGGCTGAAGACTTCCCTCGACTGCGAAAAGAAACACTGATTGCGTATCAGATTGCGGAGTCAAGGTGCCGAAGATAGTAAAGGGCTGGTCCGTGCCCGTCACGGGTGTCACATCTTCTTCGCAGCCGCTCAAGACGAAAAAGAGCAGAAGTGCCGGAGCGAGGAGGGCTACGGTGTGAGGGCCTAATGGGGATGTACGTATCGATAGGGGCATAGCGCGTTACACCTCCAGCTTGAGGCCAAAGGAGGGAATGAGGGGCAGTTGATCTACGCGCCGCAAGGTGAAAACATCTAGGTAAAAGAGGTTGCGGCGGTTGTAGACGTTGATGAGGCTGCCTTGCACGGTGAGCGCGCTCATGCCTAGGTCAAAGGTGCGGTTTACCGATAGGTCGAGGCGATGGTAGGTGGGCAGGCGGGCATTGAAGGGGCGCTCATAGATAACGCGGCGCGAGAAAGGGGCTTCACCTGCATCGATGATATCGTTGATGAGCGCGAAGCCGTCGAAAGCTACGGCTTGGCTGAAGGGGAGGCCCGAGCCTAACTCCCAGCGGGCGCTCACATCAAAGCCCGCAATGTTCGTGCTGGCTAAGGCATTGAGTTGATGGCGGCGGTCGTGAGGTGGGCTGAAGCGAAGCGACTCCGTGCCATACCAAATCTGGAGCGCCGCTTGCTGGGCGTCATAGCGCGTGTTCGAATAGCCGTAGGTCACATAGCCATAAAAGCGGGGGCGGCGTACCTCCACGCGAAGATCATAGCCAAAGCTGCGTCCGTCGGCAGGTTGGAGGCGCGTGGTAAAGCGGGGAAACGCCGTCCACTCGGCAATGAACAAATCATTGAGTCTCTTGGCGAAGCCCTCAACCGAAAGCTCCAGCCCCCAGGGAAACGCGACTTGATACCCGAGCAAGGCATGCAGGGCTTGCGTTGCCTTGCCGGCGCGCACATCCGTTGTTTGGGTCGTCTCTTTAGGGATACTTGACCAAACGGTGAAGACGTTGGCGGCATCGCGGCGGTCGTTGAGGCCCAAGACGGCTTGGTTGTACACTCCTGTTGCTCCACTAATTTTGTGCATTCCGCGGGTCCAGACCACTCGCAGGCGCGGCTCCAAGAAGGGGCCAAAGCGCACATCGTAAAACTGGGCGCGAATGCCGGGACGTATGCTTAACCCCGAATCGGTATTGAATTCGGGCTCGATGTAGACGCCTGCATGTTCAATCGATTGGTTGCGCGTTTCAATATTCTGATAAAGGCCCCCGAGTTCACTTTCCATCGAGATGAAACGCACGGAGACGCCTGTGTCCACGTCGGATTGAGGGCTGAAAAAGGTAGCTTCTGCAGCAAAATGAAGGTTGTCGATGGTAGACGTACGGATCGGATCATCTTTGGGGCCAAACCAGGAGGGCAGCCGTGAATATGAGACACGCAAGTCGAACATCGCCGAGGACACATCGGGCAGGGCCAGCAGGCGCACGCTTGCCGCAAAGTTACGCCAGCCTACCTCTTCCGCTGACAGCCCTTCACTTTCAGGGCCAACCGTGCCTCGGTCGTGCGTTCGAATCATGAAAAGCGAAAGCTTGGTGGTGGTCCGAACGTCGGCGTTCAGCTTCACATACACATCGCCGAAGTTGAAGGGCAAGTCTTCATCCACGAGGTTCGCTGCACCCTGCTCCACCACCGACTGGCGGACCGAGGCCAAAAGCGAGACCTTGTTGCGCACGAGCGGCCCTTCAATGCGTGCGGCGCTAACAAACGGCGACAGGGTTATGGCTCCCGCAAATGCTTGATTGTTGCCGTTGCGTGTTTTGATGTCGATGACCGAGGAAATGCGTTCGCCGAATTTACTCCCGAAGCCTCCCGCATAAATGTCCGTTCGGCTCAGGATGTCGGCGGGAAACGCGGAGTAGAAGCCCAAGATGTGGAACGGTTGATAGAGCAACACACCGTCGAGTTGCACGAGGTTCTGGGCGGGTTCTCCACCTCGGATGAAAAGCTGACCGCCGCGATCACCTAGCGCAACAACTCCAGGCAACGTGGTGATAAACGATGCCAAGTCTGCGGAGATGTCAGGAGCGGGGATCAACTCAATGTCGGCAGGGCGGACGGTTTGAAAACCCGCTGTAATGTTGGCAGCGCCCGTTGTTCGCTCGGCTTCGATCAGTACCTCGTCCAAGGTTTCGCTGCCAGGCTCCAGGTCGATGTTTAGGCTGCGCCGCTCGCCACGGGAGAAGGTGAGCGAGTCGGTATAGGTTTGATAGCCAATAAACGAGACGTTTAAGATGTAGGTGCCGGGCCGAATGCGGGGCAGGACGTACAGGCCGTCCTCATTGGTCACTACGCCTATTACCGTGCCTTGCGCATCCGTCAGGGTTAGGTTGACCAGTTCGAGCGGCTGTCCATCGGACGCATCGGTGACAAAGCCGCGCAAGGAGGCTGTCTGGGCATAGGTCGGAAGCGAATTCGCCGTGAGTAGCCCGATCAGCAAAAGCGCAAGCGGGAGAACAGAACGGGACGAGATAAGAGCTAGCGAAGGGTTCAACAGCACACATGCAGTCTCGGGCGACACGCCATCCGCATCCCCCAGTTAATGGACATCGAACGTCAAGCTTCGTTGCACAGATCGCCCCGATGTTGTATCCGTAACGTGAACAATGACTTCAAACGAGCCACGTTCCTGCACGGATGCGAGATCAAGCAAGACAAACTCTTTGGCGGTACGCTCGGTACCTGTGAAAGCCGCTTCGGTCGTGGTACGTCGCGTTACAGCTTTGCGCAGCGTGCGCTGCCGCCCTTCATGGTAGACTTCATAGGCAACCGTGTAGTGTGTCTGGTCATCCGCCGCATAGGTCAGATGGTACACTTCAAAATAGAGCGCGAGCGGGATATCGGACGTAACAGCCGTATGAGGGTAGGGCGTAGCGTTGTCAAGTGTTAGGGAAGCGTCCAGGCGCATCGGCTTGAGGTCGCTCATCTCCAGGTACTGGCCTACACCGTCGAGAGGTCCGGGCGGCTCAATGCGAGCAGCTCCGATTTTGATGTGTGGCCCGCGTGCGACGGATGTTCCTGTGTTTGCCGGATACACATCCCATTGTAGGCCGAGGTTGAACGCATCCGTAGCCTCTGGGATAAGGTGCGTTTGTACGGGTAGGACGGCGTCTCGCGCATCGGTAGCCGCGACGAAATGCGACGTTTGGGTATGTCCACGGTCGTTGAAGGTAGCGGTCTGTTGGCGTACAAAAGTGTCGATGACGTAGGCCGATGGATCTTCAAAAGCTGTATCACGCAACGTACGGCGAAGTGCTTTGCTTGGCCGCAGGTCGCGCATACGCAGCGTCCAGTAGACCTCCATCCGTGTCGACCCGTCGCCGTTGAGAAAGCGTGCCCAGCGCAGGTCCACCGGAAGCGGGTCAAGTGCGTCGAAAAGGTTAGAGTACGAGGGCGGCATCGCGGCATCACGCTCGCGGATGGCATGACGGTCAGCGGCTTGAGCGCGAGACGCCAATGAGAAATACGTGGCGGCTGGGCGTGGAGGGGGAACCGCATAGGTCCCACGCGGACTCGGCAACGAACGAGTAGCCGCGATGTCCACCAGCAGGTCCTGATAATTGGCCATCTGCTCGTACATGGAGCCGTACGGGCCGCTGGGGTGGAAGAGGCCGAGCATGCGGTAGATGCTGCTCATGGCCTCAATATAGTGGGCATCTTTGCGCAACCGAAGTGCGACAGGTAAGAGATCTGTGGGCTTGCCCAAGGCATAGGAGCGGCCTTGCTTTTGGACGAACAGGTAATGCGCCGTACGGTCCACATGACGGTATACCCAAAAGTCGCCTGCAGGCATGAAGGGGGCGCGGTGGTCGTCGATCAGCGCATAGGCCGTGTGCTGTTGATGCAGGCCTACGGGCGTGCGATGACTTGGCGCACCAAAGCGGATGTACATATCGCCGCGTTCGTCAAAGCCTGTAGCGGTGCCTGTATCGGCGAAGTGCTGCCGTACATGGGTTACCCGTGCTAGGTGCTCCTGCAAACGCTCATGTCGCGTTGTGGCAGGGAGGTTGTCCATTTGTCGCCACCACGTCAGCAGATGCTTGCTGGCATCAGGCGCGAGAGCATATGGTTCATGGGGTGGCTCCGGTGTGAGGCCTGTCGTTTCTGCGACATCGGGTGGCAGGATCAAGGCGAGCGGATAGAGGTGTCGCTGGGTAAAGGGAAGGGCGTCTTCTGGAGAGAGGGCACCGATGTGCTGCAGGAGCGTGAGGTAGATAGAGCCAGCAAGGTCGTAATAGGCCGTGTCCTGCTCCGTAAAGACCGTTTCGATGAAGGCATCAGCCAGCCGTACGTCGAGCGTATCGCGGGCACGCAGCGCTTGCCAGCCCGCCGCCCACGCTTCGAGCGCAACATGGGGCTGATCCGTATCAGCATACGCCTGACCGAGCCAGTAAGCTGTGACGCCCGTTTGGGTCAAGCCATAGGATGGATCGCGGCGATACAGCGGCAGGAGGGCATGAATGGCTGTCGTATACTGGCCGTTTTGCACAGCGATCACACCCGCCTGGAAGTCGCGCTCCGCTCGTGGTCCCAGATCCTCAATATCTTGGGCAGCCAGGATACATGAGAAACTGGTACAAGTGGTCAAAAATGCCAGAAGCAAACGGTGTCGGCGATGCATAGGCGTAGTGTCGAAGCTGATACGAGTGAACAACCTGACCTGACCGAGGTTCTCCAATGCTCAACGTTGGCACGAGAAGGGTATAGCTTGGCGATCAGTCGCTTGCGCTACCAAAGAACGGAATAAGCGAAGGGAAAAAACAAGTCTTTTCGACCCGTCTGTCGCACACAGAAGAACGCCCTGCTAACCACAGCCTCTGTCAAGTCATAGATATGCACAAAGCTCGCCCGTGTACGATACAGCTATCTGATGATCAACATCTTGCGGGTTTGCACGAAGTTGCCTGCACGCAGCGTGTAGAAGTAGAGACCGCTCGGAAGGCCATACCCATCGATCTGGACAGAGTGGTAGCCCGGTTCGACGGGTCTATCCAGCAACACCCGCACGCGGCGGCCCAGGGCATCGTACACCTGGAGGTGCACGGTGCTGGCTTGCGGGATGTCGAAGCGGATGATTGAGGCTTCGTTGAACGGGTTGGGATAGTTTTGCGACAACCCAAACGCTGTAGGCAGTAAGCCGTCGTCTGCGGCTATGTCCGTTGACGTAACCCGCTGGAAGGTGAACGGAGCGACCGCAAACGTCGTGTCTTTACCATCGGTCGCGGCTACCGTCCATGTATAGACCGAGTCTGCCTGAAGTAAGCCACTGCCATCGAAGAGGAAGGAAGGCTCGGCGATGGCGGTGAGGGTCGTGTCTAGGCCGCTTCCGGCGAGCGAGAGGATGTAGGCGAGGGTATCGTCGGGGTTGGAGTCGACGGTTGGCTCCCAGGAAAACGGAACGATAGAACTGGAGACCATGCTCTCATTGGTAGGCTCCAGGAGGTTAAACGGAGCCGGAGCGAGGTTCGTTGAGGCCAAGAACAGCGGATGACTAAACGTCAGGCTGCGGCGTTGCAAGGCATCTTCGGCAAAGAGTTGGAGGCTGTAGTCGCCAACCGCAGGCAGATTGCTGAGGTTAATATCCAGCGCAAGATCTACCGAGTCGCTGGGTGTGAAGTCGGAGACGCGGGTGATGGGTGTTTCAACGTCGGTTCCTGCCACGTACCAGCCGACGGAAACGATGGCAGGCTTGGGGTCTTGTAGGGCAACCGACTCGACGAGGATGGGGCGGCGGTGCAGCATGGACCAGACGCCCCGTTCATCCTGTGCACGCACGGAAAGCACATGGGAACCTGGAGCGACATCGGTCAAATCAATCGTGATGTCTTGCTGCTCGCCGTCAGCAGCGGTCCACGAGATCGGAGTGCCGTTGCCGAAGCCTGGGTCCTCATCCAGGAAATATTCGAGGCGCTGCAGCGTAAGGGCCGGGTCGGCTTGGGCGGTGCGTTCATTTAGGAAGGAGCGGCGGAAGCGTTGGCTCCAGGCACCTGTGTCGTCTTGGGCACGTACTACGAGGACATGAAAGCCGAGGGAGGCAGTGGAGAGATCCACGATAAAGTCGAGGTCGACCTCGGCACCTGGTGTTACGGGAATAGGCACACCATTCCCCAAGCCTGGGTCCGTGTCAAGGTAGTATTCTGCTGCAACAATGGTAGTTTGCGCATGAACAGGACTAGCCACCAGCCAACCCGCCAGCAGAAGCAGCAACATGAAAGAGCGCATAGCGATGTCGGTAAAGGCTAGTTGTTGGCGCGGGCTTTGACCTGCACACGCAGGCCATTGGCGGCGGACCCCGAGATAGGGGCATCAAAGAAATAGAGGCTGGGGATATTGGGGATGCCGCTCAGGACATAGGGTTCATCGCCACCGAACATGCCCATGTCTACGCCGTTGCGGCCTGCTCCCCGGGCGGGCGAGGTGGGCGAAAGCCGAAAGCCTGCGTCAAAACCTGCTTCTCTGTCCACGAATATGACATCTCTATCCACGTTTCCCTGGTTCCCTTCTCCGCTTCGGTTGTCCCCTCTAAAAATCGTGTAGCTAAACGAACTGCCATTGACGTTAAGATCGGCTGTGATTAGGATAGAGTTGGACACGGTGCAGGTGGTACACCGGAAGCCTTCCTCGATGATGCTATGATCAATCACAGCTGTAGAACTCGCGTCAATCCATAAGCCGTTCCCTATTTGGGCACTGCTGCCCCCGCCGCCATCCATATAGCTGTTGGAGATAAGGGCGGTCGAATTATCTGAAATGGATAACCCCGTTCCGTTTGTACCTAAGTTTCTGATATAGCTTTGGGCGATGATGATGTTGGCAGCACCACGTAAGGCAAAAACGTTTGAATTAACTGCATTTACGAAAACGCGACACCGCTTAAAGGTGATGTTGCTAGCCAAGACCTCAATCCTATCCTCAAAATTCAAACCCATGAAAGTTGAGCCTGAGGCACCGATTTCGACGGAAACGCTACCTCCACCATCAACGGTTGCCGCTAGCGGTTGGGCTTGCAAGCCTTGATTGAGCGTCAAGTAGTAGCCAGGGCCAATCATGACGAGGGGCTTCGCTAGCGTAAACGCATCATATTCAACGGCAGAGCCAGCCACGTAAAGGGTGTCACCCGGATTGGCAGCCTCAATGGCCTCCGTAATTTGGGGAAAGTCGGCACCCGAGCCTGCGGCAGAGTTCACGTGCCAGATCTGTGCAGAGGCGAGGCTTGGGAAGCCAGTGAGGACGAGAAAGACAAAAGCGACGCGCATAGGATGGAGTAAGGATGGGTTGACAATAAGCTGCAGGCTATTTCAGAAGAGACACGGTTCGGTGTGCCGAAAAACGGTCTCCCACGACGCGAACGATATACAAGCCACTGGCCCAAGCCGCTGCCTTTAGGGCAAAAGTGTGTGTTTGATTGGCAGCGAGCACGCTGTCATGGAGACGAGCCACCTCGCGGCCTAGGGCGTCAGCGACGGTTATCGTAACGTGCTGCTGGCTGCGCAGAGCCAACGTGAACGACGCCTCGGGATTGAACGGATTCGGGTACGGCGCACTTAACGTAAAGGCATCCGGCACGCCAATGGTTGTTGCTATTTCAGGGCTGTATGCGAACGTGCCATCAAAGTCGATTTGTTTGAGGCGGAAGCGATGTGTGCCTGGATCAAGAGTGACCAGATCATAGGTGTACGTTTGGGTTTCGAGGCTGGTGCCATACCCCGTGATGAAGGCAAGGGGTTGCCAAGCGGCGTGCATAGGAGGCTGATGTTCAACGTGAAAGCCGGCATTGTTCGTTTCTGAGGCAGTCGTCCAGCGCAGTTGGAGAGCTGTACCGTTGAGGATGGCTGCGAAGGTTACCAATTCCACAGGAAGGGCGGTCGTACCCAGGTTGACCGTGCCGAGCGCTGCCATGGTTGTCCCTGACCCGTCTCCGATGTCGGTTGTGGTATCATAGCCTGTTCGCCCATTATCGCTGTCGCCCCAGCACTTGACCGAGAGGTCGTCAAGAACAGCGCAGGTGTGCTGGGTACCCGTGGCAAGGGCAAGAGCTGTGCGGCCTGTCCCCAAGTTGACGGTGCCGAGGTCCGCCATCGCTGTGTTGATTCCGTCGCCAATATCTGTTTGGGAGTCGTACCCCGTTTTGCCTGCAAAGCCATCCCCCCAACACTTGACTGCGTCGTTGTCCAAGATCGCACATGTATAGTCACTACCGGCTGTTATGGCCTTCGCGGTACGACCCGTTCCGAGGTTAACCGTGCCCAATGCCGACATGGCCGTGCCCGAGCCATTGCCAATCGTTGTGATGCTATCATAGCCCGTACGGCCCGAAAAGCTATTGCCCCAGCACTTGACCGTGTCGTTGTCCAAGATGGCACAAGTGTGTGTCGTGCCAGCCGCGATTGCTTTTGCCGTGCGACCGGATCCTAGATTGACCGTGCCCAGATCCGCCATCGCTGTGCCCGTGCCGTCTCCGATGTCCGTCGTGGTGTCGTATCCTGTTTGGCCACTGCCGCTGTCGCCCCAGCACTTGACCGCGTCGGTATCCAAGATAACACAGGTATGCGATCCTCCTGCTGCAATGGCTTTCGTCGTACGGTCCGTTCCGAGGTCGAGCGTGCCAAGGGCCGCCATGGATGTGCCCGAGCCATCTCCGATATCTGTGGTCGAGTCGTAGCCCGTTTTTCCGAATTGGCTGTCGCCCCAACACTTGACGGCATCCGTATCTAAAATGACGCAGGTGTGATTGTCTCCCACCGAAATGGCCTTGGCCGTGCGTCCTGAGCCAAGGTTGACGGTGCTGAGTGCGGACATTGCTGTCCCAGATCCGTTGCCAATAGGAGTCGTCGAGTCATAGCCCGTACGGCCCTGACTACTGGGACCCCAGCATTTAACTGTATTATCGTCGAGGATCGCGCATGTGTGAGAAGCCACCGAGATGGCTTTTGCTGTACGTCCCGTGCCCAGGTTAACGGTGCCCAAGTCCGCCATCGCCGTTCCTGCACCATCACCGATATCTGTGGTGGTATCATAGCCCGTGCGGCCCCCACCGCTGTTGCCCCAACATTTAACTGTGTTATCGCTGAGAATGGCACAGCTATGCGAAACCCCAACACTGATGCTCTGCGCCTGTGAGCGTTGAGGACATACGAGCAGCAGAGCAGCCAATAGGAACAGGCAATGGCTAACCGAACATGCAAGGACATGTGAGCTAAAGGCAGCAAGAGAGAGGGGGCGCATACGTGAGAAGCGTACAGGTTCAGGTGGGCGGGATGGCACGCATCTATGCCTGAGCGGCACCACGCGACGTCTGTGGGTTCAGGTGGATAGCCCTTTGATGCTGATGGGGAAGAAGCCGTGCCGGAGTCAATAAATTATGGGTCTATCCACGGGGAATCATGGGATGCAGTGTCCCAATTCCGAGAGGAAAGAAGGGCGCGCGCTAGGCCCAATGGGTCATTCTGCAACACTTTTTCCATGCAATCGATTATCTTGATCTCCCTAACGCTTCCATGACCCTCATCTGTAATGGCGTTTACCCTCTCTGCACAAGACGTACGGCTCATCACCAAAGCCCAGCAAGCGTTCTTACAACCCTTCCGTCATGAAACCTCTGTTGACTGGCTGGTGGGGGCGATGCGGTACCTCAAGTACCTAGTCGGGGCGGATAAGAGTGCGGCACGAATACCAGTTGGTGGGAGTGCGATTATCGCTACGGATGATTTTTCGACGTCCGCTATGGCGAAGTATGTGCAGATGGAGCGCGAAGTCATCGACCAGTTCAAAGCCCCGCTCGATCAAATTAAACAGCAGGTCTGGACACGAGCCTCGCTGTACGGCGAGCGCTTTGCGGCGTATCAGCAGACGGTGTATTACAACGAGTTCATTCCGCTGGCTCGCAACTACTATTCGCTCGGCATGACGCTACCTGTCGGTGAGGAGGGCATGGATGTGCCAAACACCGTGTCGGTGTATTTCAATCAAGATAGCCCCCAACGGCCTGTCTTTGGTGACCGAGAGGTCCATCTGTTGCGCCTAGTCTTTCCTGCGTTTGAGGCGGGGTTTCGCACGAGCTATCGCCTGCATGTCCATCGGGGAGCACTCACGCGGATCGTTGATGCCTTACAGTTCCCCTTTGCCCTGTTTTCCATCGACGGGGGGCGGTTGCACTATACGCCTATGTTGGAGAACTATCGGCAGGAGGAGCCAGAGTGGGAACGTGTTGAAGCGGAACTCTACCAGTTGGCACGTGGCTTGGCCCATGTGCTACGTGGGCCTTCCGAGGTGGGGGACACTGCGATGATCCAGAAGGTCACCACGTTGGTGAATGCCTACACCCTGTATGGCTGTGTGTTTACTGAGGGCACATGGGGGGAACAGCCTCACCTTGGTGTTCATGTTGAGGCGGCGATTCCGCCGCATGTTGCGGGGGTACTCCGCACCCTGTATGGTTTGACACCACAGGAGAGCCGCATTGCCTTGTTGCTAGGGCAGCACGTGAGTACCCGAGCCATCGCTGAGCGGCTGAGCCTCAGCATCTTCACGGTGCGCCATCACATTGAGCATCTGATGCAAAAGCTTCACGTGCGAAAGCGCACAGCCATCCACGACATCCTCAATGAATTAAGCAACGCACGCGGTTAGTGGGCCTATGCACCCCGCCTATCTTGATTTACCTGACCAACGCCTCGCCTATTATGATGCTCACACATCGGGGCCAGCCGTAGTTTTTGTACACGGCAACTCATCTGCAGGGCGTACCTTCAAGCATCAATTTGAAGGCCCACTGGCGGAGTCCTTTCGTGTAGTTGTTCTTGACCTGCCGGGGCATGGATATTCAACACCAGCTACGGATCCACGGACTGGATATACGTTGCCCGGATTTGCCGATACCTTGGTGGCGTTTGTAGAGGCTATAGCGGTGCAAGATGCGGTGTTTGTTGGGTGGAGCTTGGGAGGGCACATCGTGCTCGAAGCAGTGGCTCAATTACCCAAGGCCCGTGGGTTTGCCATATACGGATGCCCGCCTGTCGGTATTCCAGCAGCCCTCGGAGAAGCCTACTTGCCGCACCCTGCTGTTGGCTACGGATTTGCAGAAGATGTGCCTGACGGTGCCATAGCGGCCTATGTACGTGGCATGTTGCGATCTGATGACGCCCTGTGCCCACCGTCGTTTATCGACGATTTTAAACAAGCGGACCCACGTGTACGGAGTTGTTTAGCAGTATCAGTCGCGGCTGGTACCTATTCCGATGAGCGAGCGATTGTAGCAGCCTTGGAGAAGCCGTTGGCCGTCTTGCATGGAGCCAAGGAGCAGTTAATCAACCGGGCGTATTTGGAGACGTGTCCGATGCCCTCGCTTTGGCAGCATAGAATACACCGTGTGGCAAACGCTGGTCATGCGGTGCATTGGGAAGCGCCCAACGTCTTCAATGCGCTGATCGCCGATTTTGTACGAGATGTGGTCTGACGAAAATAGGTTCAGGTCAGGCGGATAATCTCCTCTTGAGCGAAGATTGGATCTACCGCAAGGTGCAGTGCATCGGAGCTATATACGCTCGGTGGAACGCTGATGTCGGCTAGGTATAGCTCGCCAGCAAACGGTCGCGCAGCAGCGGCACGAAGTCCCTCCTTGGGTAGCGCAAGCGTCATTGTTGCTGTTGCACGCACGGTGGGGGCATAGGCTGTACCCGTCGTTGTGTCGAGACCCGAGGGCGCATCCAAGCTCAGTACGGGAGCGGCTTGGCCGTTGAGCCAACGAATCTGTTCGGCGGCACGACCACGAGGGGCACCCGTTAGACCGTAGCCAATGAGCGCATCTACATACATGGCTGCTTCGGGGGCTAGGTGGGCCTGTGTGGGCGGGAGAACGGGGATACCCATACGCTGCACGATGTCTAGTTGATGCTCGGGCACGCCTTGAAAGGCTTCCGGCGGATGGGTGAGGGCGACGACAACCGAAGCGCCCCACGTGTGCAGGCGTCGGGCGGCCACCAAGCCGCCACCACCATTGCTGCCTCTACCACAGCAGACGACTACGGTTTTGCCACGAGGGTCGCCGTCGAGAAAGCGCTGTCGTGCCAAATGGGCCAAGTTGCGGCCTGCGTTCTCCATCATCTGGATGAGCACAATGTGATAGTCTTCAATCATAGCGCGGTCCACTTCGCGCATCTGATCGGTAGTCACATGCGGAATCGGCATAGGTCAAGCAGCGGTGTCGTTTAGGGTTCGGCGGCGCATTCGGCTGAAGGTCTCTGGGGTCATGCCTACGTAGGAGGCAAGGTGTTTTTGAGGCACAAGTTGGAACATGTGCGGGCTTTCGCGGACGAGGCGCTGGTAGCGCTCTTCGGCGGTAAAAGCCATGAGTTCGCGTTCCCGCTTCAAGCGCCCGACCAAGATATCTGTGAAAAGCAGGTGTGCCCAGCGGTTGAGAGTAGGAACGGCATCAAAGAGAATCTGCCAGTCCGTGTAGGAGATCGCCAGCATAGAGCCGTCCGAAAGAGCTTGCAAGGTGTAGAACGAGGGCGTTTGGGTCAAAAACGAGTCAGGGACGCCGGAGATGCCTGGTGCATAGGCAAAGGCCACACACACTTCATTGCCGTCCACGTCCATAAAATAGGAGCGATGGATGCCCTCCAGGATGAAATAAAAGTACCGCTCCGTTTCACCCGCGTGCAGCACGTACTCGTTGCGTGCAAACGTGTGGTACGTCCAAGGAGCCTTGATACGTGCCCATTCATCGTCTGATAGCGTGATATAGCGCGTGAAGACGGGTTTCAAGAGGGCATGTGCTGCATCTATCGTCATCAAGGTACCTACGTTTCGTTTGGAAGCACAGGGCTTGGAGGTCCTGCATAGCATACGAAAAGCTGCTATTTTGCTCTACTGCTTTTCTGGGAGGAGCTATGATCTATCGGGGACATATTCTGATTTGGGGTCTAACGGTGAGCCTATTGGCTTGCACCTCTGAGCCAACCTATGAACTGACCATTGAGGCGGGGGCATACGACCGCACACGCACGCTTGTCTCCTTTTCTTGGCCTGAACTGGATTCCTCCGCTTCGTATATGTTGCTTGATGAGGCCGGAAAACGACACCCGGTTCAGCGTACGCCAGATCGGCAAGGTTGGTTTGTGCTCGACCAATTGTCAGCGGGCAAGCAGGTGACGTTCACGCTGCAACAAACAGCACCGAACGGAGCTGAAGAACGCATAACGCCGGAGCCGGGAGAACACGGCATCGTCTTCGGAGAGGGGGCGCACCCCATCGTGCGCTATCAGGCCGAGGCTGGTCCGCTGCCTGATGCCGCCATCGACTCCGTCTATTTGAGAGGCGGATACATACATCCTGTCTACACACCTGCTGGCATTGCCGTGACGGATGACTATCCGCCTAACCATCTGCATCACCATGGCATCTGGGCCGCCTGGACAAAGACACAGTACCAAGGTCGGACGCCTGATTTCTGGAATATGGGAGCCAGAACCGGAGCGGTGCGCTTCGAAAGCCTAGATACCCTGTTTGCTGGCCCCGTGATGGGTGGGTTGATTGCGTCACATGACTACGTCGACTTGATGGCTTCCGAGTCATTGACGATTCTTCGCGAGCAGTGGGTCATGCAGGTCTATCGGCCTGTCGGCGGTGCGAGACCGTATCATATGTTTGATCTTGTCGTGACGCAACAGGTTGTGGGCAAAGACTCGCTCAAACTACCTGAGTATCGGTACGGAGGTGTGGGCTTTCGTGGGCATAGGCAGTGGGATGGGGGCGAGAACACGTTCTTCCTGACTTCTGAGGGGCGTGATCGCAGCAATGGGCATGCGACGCGGGCACGCTGGTGTCACATCGGTGGGTATGTAGAGGGGCAGTTGGCTGGCATTGCCATCTTAGGGCATCCTGATAATATCGAAGCGCCGCAGCCGATGCGGATTCATCCGACCGAACCCTTCTTCAACTGGGCACCCTCGCAAGCAGGCGATTGGGCGATTGCTCCAGATGAACCGCTCACGCTACGCTATCGCTATGTCGTCTACGATGGCGAACCGGATGCCGACGAGCTAGATCGTTTATGGAACGACTATGCCTTTCCACCGAAGGTTACGGTTACAGCGCGGTAAGAATCCATCACGTGCGAATATGTCCGTTGCCGAGGCCGATCCATTTGTACGTTGTCAGTTCTTCTAAGCCCATCGGGCCGCGCGCGTGCAGCTTTTGTGTACTCACGGCTACTTCTGCACCTAGCCCAAACTGACCGCCATCTGTGAAGCGTGTGCTGGCGTTCACGTAGACCGCAGCCGAATTGACTTCGTTAATGAAACGAGCCGCATGCGCTTCATCTTGGGTTAAGATGCTGTCGGAGTGTTCGGTGCTGTGCGCCTGGATGTGGGCGATAGCTTCATCAAGGGACGATACGGTTTTGATGCCGAGAATCAAGCTGAGCCACTCTTGGTCGAAGTCATCAGGACCTGCTTCCGTGAGAGATCCAGAGTATCCTGCGAGATAGGTGAGGGCATCCGCTGTGGCGCGTAGCTCTACGTTATGTGCAGCAAGACGTTGGGCAACAGCGGGTAGGAGATCTCCCGCTACGGCTTCGTGGACGAGCAGCGTATCGAGCGCGTTGCACACGCTGGGACGCTGCACCTTGGCGTTCTCAACGATGTCGACGGCACGCTCCAGGTCGGCGTTGGCATCAACAAAAACATGGCAGATGCCGATGCCTCCTGTGATGACTGGAATCGTGCTTTGCTCTTTGCACAGACGATGCAAGCCAGCCCCGCCGCGTGGGATGAGCATATCGACGTATGTATCCAGTCGCATCAGTTCCTGAACGAGTGCGCGATCCGGGTTGTCGATGTATTGGACGGCAGCGTGCGGAAGTCTGGTTTCTTCCAGCGCTGTGCGGATCACGTCGACTAGGGCAAGGTTGCTTTGGAGCGTCTCTTTGCCGCCGCGCAAGATGACCGCGTTGCCGGTCTTGAGCGACAGCGTGGCGATGTCAATCGTGACGTTGGGGCGTGCTTCGTAGATAACGCCCAGCACGCCAATGGGTACACGGCGACGCAACAACACCATGCCGTTAGCTAGCGTGCGGCGGTCGATTTCTTGCCCCACAGGATCGGGAAGGGTGGCGACCGAGCGGGTATCTGCTGCAAGTGCCGCCATGCGCTTTTCGGTTAAGAGCAAGCGGTCGATGAGGGCATCGCTCAATCCGTTTGCGCGGGCAGCGGCGATGTCCTGCGCATTGGCGGCAAGGACCGTAGCGGCTTGCTGCTCCAAGGCATCAGCGATGGCGTAGAGTGCAGTGTTTTTCTGGTCGGTCGAAAGAATCGCGAGTTGGCGGCTGGCAGCTTTCGCCGCTTGGCCCATGCGTTCGAGAGCAGACATGGCAGAGTTAAGGATGACCTTCGAAGGGCAAAACATCTCATACGCCTTGCGCGGCGCCTTTTTCCGGCCTGCAACCACCTTTCTCGGTTTTCTCAAACGAGGATGAGGTCGTTTCGGTGAATGATGGCAGGGCCGTAGGTGTAGCCGAGGCGCGGTTCGATAGCATCGGAGCGGCAGCCACGGATTCGGTCGAGTGCGGTGTAATCATAGCGCGTCAAGCCACGAGCAACCTCGGTACCTGATGGATCATGCACCAGCACCGTGTCACCCCGCTCGAACGTACCTGAATACGCCGTGATACCTGCCGCGAGGAGGCTACTGCCGCGTGTACGGATCGCATCGGTAGCGCCTGAATCAATGGTCAGCGAGCCGCTCGGTGTTGAACCTGCAAAGATCCATTGCTTGCGCTGCTCCAAGGGCGACTGCAACGCAGGAAAACGGGTGCCAATGGCTTCACCAGTAGCAGCACGGAGGATGACGTTAGGCGCGTGCCCAGCAGCGATGATGACATCGGCCCCGGCGCGGCGGGCCACATCGGCAGCTTGAAGCTTGGTTGCCATACCGCCCGTACCTAAGCCACTCACGCTATCTCCCGCTCGTGTCTGTAAGGCGGCGTCGATGGTGTGTACTTCAGGAATCAGCTCGGCATCGGGGTGGCTGCGTGGGTCAGCCGTAAACAGCCCCGGCTGGTCGGTGAGCAGCAGGAGCAGGTCGGCTTCAGCCAGCAGAGCGACTAGGGCCGAGAGGTTGTCGTTATCGCCGACTTTGATCTCTGCGGTGGCCACGGCATCATTTTCGTTGATGATGGGTATGATGTGGTGTTCGAGCAACGTGAGCAGGGTATCGCGTGCGTTGAGGTAGCGGCGACGGTCTCGCATGTCGGCACGGGTTAGCAACATTTGGCCAACCCTGATGTCATAGAGGTCGAAGAGGTGCTCCCAG
This sequence comes from Smithsoniella earleae, assembly GCA_032356285.1. Classification (NCBI taxonomy): domain Eukaryota; kingdom Viridiplantae; phylum Chlorophyta; class Ulvophyceae; genus Smithsoniella; species Smithsoniella earleae. Next base: position 10,052 of record JAULKQ010032185.1, on the reverse strand, counting down.
GTGCCCATGAGCCGACTTTGACCAACCGCTGCGAGCATCTGTTTATGGGCTATGGTCTCCGGTTGGTCAATAGCTCCAAGGCGTGCGCGACCTGCGGCAATGGCTGCTGACGAACACAGGATGACATCATGGCCTTGGCTCTGAAGCTTCGCACACTGACGAGCCAACTCGACCATATGCGCACGGTCGAGAAAGGCCGTTCCACTTGTTAGGACACTCGTGCCTAGTTTGATAACGATGCGTTGGTACATGCGATGAGGATCAGGAAGGGAGCATCAGGTGGTAAAAGCGACCAGAAACAGGCGGAAAGCGGGGTTACAGAACCCCACCTGCCTGACGGCTTTTGCAGCTTTGGAGTTGGTCCTGCCCCGCGTGTGCAGTATCTTACTTGTTACGATCATTTGACGGAGCCGAAATAACAGGCTCCTTTGTTGGGTTTCGTTGGTTTAATTATAACGGCGTCTCTATGGATTTTTCCACCGTTTTACCACACTCTGTACGATCCTTGGATTTTTCGTCTTTCATCGAGTCTTATCGCGAGCGTCTCCGCAACGTGTTTCGGCTGCGGGCCGACATCGATGCCTTGAGCGTCAAGCGGGGGCTGCCGCCCTTTGCGATGCGTGAGATCCAGTCGAGTGTGCCGCTTTCGGTATTTATCCCTGAAGCCTACAACGGGCGCGGTGGGCATGTGCATGAATGCCTCTCGATGCTCGAAGCCTCCTCCTACGAGTCGTTGGCGTTGTCGCTAACGATGGGTATCAACGGAGCGCTTTTCTTGCAGCCACTCACGCGGTACGGCAACGAGGCGATCAAGGCTCCCATCTTCAAGCGCTTCATCGAAGAGCAGAACATGGGCGGCTTGATGATTACCGAACCCAACTATGGCTCGGATGCCCTCAACATGCGTACGTCATTTACCGAGCATGCCAAGCATTACCATATGCAGGGCGTCAAACACTGGGCGGGCCTCACGGGCTGGGCCGATTTCTGGCTCCTCACGGCACGGCGTAAGGATCAAAACGGGCAGCTCAGCCGCGACATTGACTTTTTCGTCTGCGACGTCAACCATCCGGATCAGCTCATCGAAGTCGAAGAGTATTACCAGAACCTCGGCTTGTACATGATCCCCTACGGACGCAATAAAATCGATATCCGCGTGCCCAAGGACCAGCGCTTAGAACCGACATCGACGGGTATCAAGATGATGCTGGACGTGCTGCATCGGAGCCGGATGCAGTTCCCGGGCATGGGTATGGGCTTCTTGCGCCGGATGCTGGACGAGGCCGTCAAGCATTGCCGCGAACGGTATGTGGGCGGATCGAGCCTATTCAGCTACGACCAAGTGAAAAAGCGTATCTCGCGGCTGCAAGCGTGGTACACCGCCTGCTCCGCGATGTGTGCCTACACGAGTGAACAGGCTTCCATGGACCGCGACCTCTCGAAGGAGAGTGTTCCTGCGAACGCCATTAAAACCGTCCTCACCGACTTCATGCAAGAGGCGTCGCAGTCGCTGTTGCAACTCACCGGGGCCAAAGGGTTTCGCTTAGATCACATTGCGGGCCGCGCCACAGTAGACAGCCGTCCGTTCCAGATCTTCGAAGGCTCCAACGATATTCTCTACCAGCAGATTTCGGAAGCCGTCCTCAAGATGATGCGCCGCATGAAGCAAACCAACCTGTACGAGTTTCTCAAAACGTACAGCCTTACGGAGCGGGCCGCCGACCATTTCAAGGATGTTCTCAGCTTTGACATCAACCTCAAGCTGCCGCAGCGCAAACTCGTAGAGTTGGGCCGCATGTTAGGGCGGATCATCTCAATGGACCTTACCATTCGTCTCGGCGAGCGCGGCTTCCATGCTGACCTGATCGCCAACAGCTTAAACGTGCTGAAGGAAGACGTAGAGGAAACGCTGAGTACCTTCATGAGCCGTCGCCTTGCGGACGTGGTCGATGACTACCTCGAAGAAAGCGCGTGGCTCAACTTCGTGCGCCCCAAACTCACGTAGAACGTTTGAACGGTGAACGTTTGAACGATGCGTAGTGGTAAAGGTGCAGGAAAGGCCATTTCCGTCAGGTTATGCCGCACATCTTGAAAAAAAGCGGCATGATTTCAACGTCATGTTGAGCAGGCGAAGCACGTCGAAACAGCTGTGATCGAGGGTGTGCAAACGGGCGCATGATACATTGCACAAAAAGACTGTCATGGCGAGCACCCGAAGGGAGCGCGGCCATCTCATCCCCTCCTTTACGGCGCTGCTATCTAGAGATTGCCACGTCGCTACGCTCCTCGCAATGCCAGTGGATAATGAACGGTGTGCATCTTGTCATGCGCCCCGTGCAAACCGAGAGGTCACAAATCGTTCGGCTTACACACGAGGGTTTGGGAGTTAGAAGGTGTATTCAATTCCCAAACCTTGTCGCACGGCTTCTCGGTACGCTTTCGGTACCTCGGCTGCTGGAATGTGGTGCAAACCGAAGGTGCGGCGGCGTGGGTAGGTTTTGCGGAGGTGCGTGAAATAAACGCCTTGCTCTGCATCAGGGAGCGCAAAGAGATGACGGAGACGTAGGTCATCTTCAGCAATAGGGTACATTTGCTGAGTGAGGTAATGCAGCCAAGCGTGTTCGGGTAAGGTTGGCGCAGGCGGTTCAAGGGTTAGCTGATCTTCAGGTGTCGGAGCATAGATCGTCTCCGGATTCCATGTTGACGGGCGCTTGAGATGTGTCAGTAGCGCTTCGTAGAGCATAGCTGTTCCGGTAACTTTGCCGTCGTACGAATAGCCCGCAATATGGGGCGTCCCGAGGTCCACGCGCTCTAGCAAGGCGGTGCTTAGGTTAGGCTCAGTTTCCCACACATCCAGCACGGTCGCGTCCAAACGTCCAGCCTTGATTTGATGCAGCAGAGCCGCATTATCGACGACAGGGCCTCGGCATGTATTGAGCAACCACGTGTTAGGCGAGAGACGCTGCAAGATGGTCTCATCGAACAGGTGATACGTGGCATGAGGACCTGTCCGCGTCAGGGGAACGTGGAGGCTGATGATGTCAGCTTCTGCGAGCACGTGATCGAGTCCGACAAAATCGTGTGATCCCGTTTGTGCCGCGAGGGGGGGATCGTTCTGCAGCACTCGTAAGCCGAAAGCAGGTAGGCGTTGCGCCAGTCGTCCACCGATGTTACCACAGCCCACGAGGCCTATAGTTTTTCCTCGGAGTGGCTCGTTGCGGCTAATCGCCAGATGCAGCAAGGCTGACACAACATATTCGACCACCGAGTCCGCATTCGAGCCGGGTGCATGGGCAAACGCAATGCCTTGCTCTGCCAAGTAGGCGTGGTCAATATGATCAGTCCCAATGGTTGCTGAGCCAACGAATTGCACACGACTTCCCGCTAGCAACGTCGCATCGATCTGGGTGACGCTACGCACCAACACGACATCCGCCGTCTGCACTAACGTGGGCGTCATCACGCGTCCCGAGCACGTCGTGACCGAGCCGAGCGAGCCAAACGCTTCTTCAACCCAGGGAATGTTTTCGTCGGCAACAATGGTGAGAGGCTGGGACATAGGGGCACTACGATTGGAGTTACAATCCTACATCGATACCTAAGAGCCAGCGGAAGGCGAAGGCTTCTTCATCGCCAGCCATCAAGTCTGGTTCGCTGACCCAAAGGGGAAACTTGGCAACGAGTGTTAAGCCCGAAAGCACATCGGACTGTTGCACCCAGCGATTGAGCTTCTGGATGCGTGTGACGTCGTACGAGAGGCCCAGTCCCGCGTCCGCTACGAATTGATCATAGCCCGTATCAATGTTGCGCTGATCGAAGAGTTCATTTAGCGGGCCGCCCCACACCTGCCCGATGCCGGAAAAGAGGTGCGCACTCAGCGGGCGCAGCAGTCCTTGATTGGAGGCATAAGGCGTGGTGAAGGTAAGGGAGCCTGCAAGGACGTTCGTGCCTACGCCGGAGCCGCCCAAGTAAAACGCGGTCGAGGCGCGGCGGGGTTGAGGTTCGGCTAGGGCATAGGCCACTGGGCCGGGCGTGCCGAAGGCGACCCAATGGCCCTCATCACGCGCATCATCCATGGTGGCTGCGATGGTGCGGAACGTGTCGTCTTGCCAGCGCTGTTCCAAGGCACCCAGCCCCAAGCGATACTGCTTGTGATATGACAAGTCATCGGAGCCAATACCGATGCGCAGATTCGCCTGAAGACGATAGGCGTCGAAGATGAACGACTTCTGGGCGTCCAACGTGATGCGGTTCATGCTGAGCGCATTGTCCGCGTTGATGGTGCTGCCCAGATCTGCCGACAGGCGGAGTTGGTCGCCGCCGTTCGTTACAGTGTAGGTCGCTGTCGCATAGGCGAGGTGGTTGGTAGGGAAGCTTGGGACCGTATCAATGCTGAAGGCGGTACGTGAGGTACGGGCCTGATGGACCAAGCCAACAGCCAGATTATGCGAAGCAGGGCTGGTTGAGGTGACGCGGTCGAAACCCTTGGTAAAGTCTACGCGGTTCTCGTAGATGCTGAGGTGTTTGCGTGCCGTGAGGGCAAAACGGGCTTGTTGACCGAGCGCGTCCCAGCGGTTGGCATAGCTTACCTCATAGTCGAGGCCATCCATCGGCTCGTCCGTGCCGTCGTTGAACAGGGCATCGGGCCAGATCTTTGCCATGAGGCGGACTTGGTGCTGGTTGAAGTAGTAGGTGCCCCGCAGTTGCGCGCCCACCGCCACGCCGTAATCATGGGCATACTGCGCCAACGGGCGGTAGCCGATACCATAGCTTGCCCACGACGATTGCGGCGGCTGCAAGAATTGGCGGTTGATTGGCAGACGGTTGCGGTTGTTGAGGCGGTTGTAGTCCGGGGTTTTGAGGAGCGGATCCAGCTCAGCCAAAACTGCTTGGTCTGGTGTTTCGATAGTGAAGGTATAGGTCGGTGAGGTCCAGCCCCACGCATCTGCCACGATCCAAGCATCAGGCACGGGTTTGTGACCGTGTGAGACAGTGAGCGGGACATGAACCCACTGCTCCGAACCGTCGGCGAGGGTGAGACGAATATCGGCAGGCATCACGATCTCGTCTTTCCGCTTCAGCGTAACGGAGGTGGTCCACGTATTGCCTGTCCGGTTGGATGCCAGCCCGTCAATGGCATAGTCGAGGCGGCGGGTCGTGTTGGCCCACTGCTCAAAGTACCAGTCCAGCTTCAGCCCGCTCACATCTTCTGCGACTTTTTCAATGTCGTAGGGGTTGATGTGCCGGAAAAGGTGGCGGCGGTACATCTCTTTCCACCACCGATCTCGCAGTTCATCGGAGATGACATAGCCCAGCATTTCGGCGATCATTTGCCCGCCCGAATACGATGCCGTCCCGAAGCCGGAGTTGGTGTTGAACCAGTCGGCGGGCGTGCTAAAGCGGTCGCGGGTGCCGAGGAGGTCGGTGGCGATGGTGCCGAGGAACGACCCCGTGTGGTTGCCCGAGGGCTGCCCGAAGAGGTTGGCAACGCTCTCTGTCGTCCAGTAGCTGACGAAGCCTTCGTCGATCCAGGAGTAGTCCGCTTCGTTCGAGCCAATGAAGCCATAGAACCACTCGTGCGCGGCTTCGTGCGCTGTAACGCCTGCCAGCGAGAACGGCGAACGCCGCCCCGTAATCAGGTTAATCATCGGGTATTCCATGCCGCCATCTCCCGCCTGAGCGACGGTGAACTGGGGATAGGGGTAGGGGCCAATGTGTTCGCCGAAAAACTGGATCAGTTGCGGGACCCATTGCTTCATCGGTTGCCAGCCTTGGGCGACGTCCGGTTGGTAGAGCAAGTGGTACGAGACACCGTCCTCTCCCAGAATGTGCTCATGGATATAGTCGGGGTCGGCGGCCCAGCAAAAGTCGTGGACGTTCTCGGCGACGAAATGCCAGGTCAGCGTCTCATTGGGATCGTACATGTAGGTCCGGTTCGGATCGGATTGGTAGCCGTGTCCGATCTCGTCGGCATTCTGAAGCACACCCGTTGAGCCGATAATGTAGTGGGCAGGCAGGGTCAACCGGACATCATATGAGCCAAAAGGCGCAAAGAACTCGCGGCCCACGTACGGATCGGCGTGCCAGCCACGGCTGTCGTAGCCCGCGATTTTGGGGTACCACTGCGCCATCGAATAGTCGATGCCTTCGAGGTTGTCGCGTCCGCTGCGTCGTGTTTGTAGCGGGACTTGCGAGTTGAAGGTCATCTCAAAAACGGTGGATCTGCCTGGAGGCAACGGACGGGCTAGCTCTGCCCGCAGGATCGTGTCCTCGACAAAAAAGGAGACCGCTTGTCCATCTTGGGTCAGCGTTTCCACACGGTGGTAGCCGATTTCATCGGGGCCAAGATTCCAGATGCGTGGCACGATGCGCCCATCGGGGTCGGGCAAGTGACGGTTGCGCTCCGCCATCATCGAGTTGGGATGGAAGGCGTTGAAGAAGAGGTGGTAGTAGACGTGGTCGAGCGTGTCGGGCGAGTTGTTGGTGTACGTCAGCCGCTGCTCGCCTTGCATCCGGTGGGTGTCCGTGTCGAGCGTGATGTCCATCTCATACGCTACGTGCTGTGCCCAAGTCGGTGAGCCTTGGGCGTGGACAAAGAGGGGAAAGGCCAAGAGGACCAGAAAGAGGAGGGAGCAAATGGTAGCGCGGGACATAGGCATAGTCAGAGTGAGAGCAAAGGCGAGGACAACGAAGCTAGCGCGCAGGCCAACACAACCGCGAATCCTAGCCCCGTTTTTTACACGTTTCAGATATTCTCCAAAGAAACGGTCAGTGGCAGAGATCTCGTACCGCATAGACACCAAACCCTAGAGCTCGTGCGGGACGTGCGTAGGTGACAGTACAGCGGGTATGGGGCACACAGGAGATGTTCTTTCCGTTTTGACTTCGGAAAAAAGCATCACGTTATGTATGTTCATTGAAGCCCAAAGAGGGTCCTCAATAGGCATCGAGGTGTACCTAGGCCAGCCTGCGTTGCAGTATAACACGCCTATACGGGTTTATACCGAAAGGTGCGGCATAACATACGGGACTTCGTGGTAAGTCGTTGTATTGCAGTGTCTTAGTTTGAGGATTTGGTGCGTGTTATACCGCAGGTTGCAGTATAAACGTAGTTATGCAGATTTCACCGCGACATGAAAGCCAGTAAACCCGTCTTAGGAGATCACGTCAGGCAGGGAAAGGTACTCAAGCCTCCGATCACGCAATTGGGGGTTTTCGAGGAAACGAGTTGGACGCAGTCCACAATGCCTGAACTGTTGTGGATTGGGCTTGTCTTCGAGAGCCTCGACCTAAAATCAGGCGTCGAGCTTTGTCTGTCTGTTTCCCAGAAAGCTGAGGCACAGGCAGAAAGCGACAACGCGCCGTGCTTTGCTCTCACCAGTTCGTTTGATTCGCTGACCGATGCGGGCAGAGAACAATTGGTTAAGGACCTTGACGCGTCAGGACAGCTATCGTTGCTCCGGCAAGCCATAGACCCGTTGGCAAGCATGTACCCAGAGTGTCCGCTTGCCTTCCTGGTGAGTGAGGATTTGCCAGATCTTGTCGAAGTTATTCCTGTTTTTAAGGAATTTCTAGCTGGACTCTACAACAAGCGAGACAGATTACCAGTCCTAATGCAAGCCCAGGCGGTTTACACGCTGGGAGCGTCGGGCAGACTTTTTATCAAGGAAGGGACCTCGCTGGGAAACTTGGACGAACTCCGATTCTACCCCGATACGGATGAATCAAGGCGAGTCGGTGCGGGCATATGTGCAGCCTGCAACATGTTCATTAGGCACAGCCTCGATATTCATGATTCGGGGTGGGCTGCGTACTTCTGGCGACGCAGCTTCGAGCTGGATAAATGCGAATATTTACTGCCGTACGATTTGTGACAAACGAAGACTTTTTCGAAGGCGTAGAAGCATACATCACGCAAGTCCGCCGAGAGCTTCACACGCGGTGGGATGCGTGGACGCTTGATCCAGAACACCTGGAGACTCATGAGGCAATAGGCGGTCTCATGGCTCGCCAAGTCACTCTAGCCACACAGATGGCGATGAACCCAGGCATCTGGAACGGTCACATTGCTCCTCTCTTACTGAGGAGCATGGTCGATACCTACATCACATTTGCATGGGTTTGGGGCGACCCTCACGACAGGTCAAGAAAGTTTATCCTCCACGGCCTTGGGCAGGAGAAACTGTCCTTGGAGCATTTCCTGAATGCGCTGGACCCGGATGATGGCGACCCCGAGGAACACCCATTCGTGCAAGCGAAGCGGTTGTGGATCAACAGTCAGAGGTGGACTTTTCTGACAGACGTGAATCTTGGCAGTTGGTCAGGCAAGAGCACCAGAGCAATGGCCCAAGAAGCAGATTGCATGGGGATCTACAACTACGCGTATCAACCTTTCAGCGCCTGTACGCACAGCATGTGGAATCATGTCGCTCGCTATAACCTTCAGCACTGCGACAATCCCCTGCATCACTATCACAGAGTTCCAATTGACCCGGAACCCGGACTAGATCCTGACTACCTCTACCGGGCCTCAAAGTATGTGGCGCGAATATTCGACACTTTCGACGAGCAGTCGGGAGTCGAGGTATCCGTGGACTCAGGGTTTGATCTGTTGGACTCCTTGCTTGATAGGTTCTATGCTGAGTCAGAGTCACATGAGGGAGATGATCCAGACCAAACATCTGCATAACACCTTTATGGCCTCTCTTTGTCAAGGGCAAAACGATCCCTAACCGAAAAAAGATCTTCGGTTGTCTTCGGTCGCCTCTGACGGCTTCGTTCTCCTTTACTCGTTGCTGCGCGTGTCTTCCCGTCAGGTCTTGCACCGAGGTGCTGGACCCAACACCTTTCGAGGGTCTGCGAATGGTCCCAGCCGTTCGGCTCTTTCATCAGAGCGCCACTAGAATACATCGCCTTGGCTTCATCGAGCGGCTTCTTCTGCCGTCGTGCTCAACGAGCCGTGCACAGCGACACGGCCCATCGTCCTGTTATGCAACCCGCTTCCGGGAAGCAGCAACACCATCGTTGGCTTGAAGCAGCCAAAGTGGTCGGCCCTATACTATTCGGACCATACTATGTATAGAAAGGGACGGGCCTGCTGCGCTGTCCAATCCAAGCGGGTGGGTCAGCGGCGCAGCGGCTCCTTCCAAAGCCAAGCTGCACCAGTGCGGGGGCTGTTGCAGGGGGTGTTCAGCATCATCCCTAGCTTGCTCGACAAGCATCAAGGGGGCTTGTGCGCCCGCCTGCTGCCACACGTTATACGCCGAGCTCAGCACAGGGCCCGATAGATTCATGGCATAGACTATCCGGTAGAAATCGGTCCGTTAATTTGTCTGGAGGAACTGTGCCTCGTCGAAGTATTCCTTCCGCAACAGCATGTAGTAGAGCCCTCGGCCTAGCTTGTGCGACAGGATACCGAGCGCCTTGCCTTTGCCATACTTGCTTCTCAGGCGTTCAACGTGACGTTTGACTGCTGCCGATTCTCTCAGCAGCAGCACGGCCGCCTCGGAAAAAGCCCATTTACCTTCGGTGAATCTGCGATTTGAGATACCTGTTGCCAATCTTCTTGTGCGAAGGAAGTCCAGCGGGCTTACCTGCTGAGGTCTTCTTGGGGCGTATCAGCCGAGCGTAGGAGCAGAACTGCTGATGCGAGTCGAAGCGTGTAATGTCGTCAATTTCCTTCGGTAACCTGCGGTTTCATAGAGCAGAACGAGGGCCAAGACCTTGCCTACACCTGGAATCGAGCGCAGCAGGTCGTATGTCCGGCGGTCGTCGATACGTGCCTGTTGCTCTAGCTGATGTTCGAGGCGACGAATCAGTCGGTCCAGATGCGCAATCATATCAAGGTCAGCCGCCACCGAAGCGCGTACCTGCGGATCGTCGAAACAGGCGAGCACCTCGTCGCGGTAGTTAGCCATGGAACGATTCGCCAGACGGCGCCCAAACGACTCCAAGCGATACTGCCAACTCGTGTTCTGCACATGGGCCAGTAGATCGGCTCTGCGACGAACGAAGTAGATGCGCCGTCGCAGCAGGTCACGTGTGGCGCGACG
>JAULKQ010032074.1:0-30344 GCA_032356285.1 Smithsoniella earleae | reverse complement strand
TTCAAATAGGTCGAGAACGCCTCGAACTCGTCCCACGCCGCCCAGATGTTCTTCTTGGCCCGGGACCCCTCGGCGGTGCTCCCCTCGGGGAACAGCTCGTCGAACTTCGGCACGAGCGCCGCGATGTTGTCGGCCGGGGCAGCGGCCTCGGCCGGCGTACCGGCCTTCAACGCATCGTTGATCGCTTTCGCGTCGTCGCCGATCTTCTCCATCAATTCGATGCGATCACGAATCGGACCGGGGGGAAGATTCTTCCACTCGTCGTCGTCGGCGCGCGCGGCCGAATCGAGAACGAAGGTGCTGGCGAGCAGCGCGATGGAAAGGAACGTGTACGTACGAATCGACTTCTGCATGGTTCTCCTCGTTGATGAATCCTTGGAACACTGAGCCACGTCGGGGCTCCCGGAGCAAACCGCGGGCTTACTCCTGGGTGGCTTCGAGGCGCGCCCGCGCGGTCTCGGCCTGGGGCGAGTCCGGGTACTGCTCCACGATTTTTCCGTAGATCTTTCGCGCGTTCTCGAGGTTGTCCTGCACCTCTTCGAGTTGCGCGGTATCGAGCATCTCCTGGGCGGAGTTTCCCGGACAACCGCTGAGCGCGAAGGCGATGCCGATTGCGGCGATCTGCTGGGAGAGCTTCCTCATACCCGAAGACTAGAGCAACGTACCCGCCAACAGCAACGACGCGACGGTGAAGTAGATGAGGATTCCCGTGACGTCCACGAGCGTCGCGACGAATGGCGTCGACGAGGCCGCGGGGTCCGCTCCCAGGCGGCGGAGCAAGAAAGGCAGCATCGAGCCGGAAAGCGTCCCCGTGAGCACGACCCCGACCAGGGCGAACCCGATGGTCATGCCGAGCGGGAGCCAATGCGGGCCGTAGCTGTCGAACATCTGCTGCCAGAGAAATACCCGAAAGAGCCCGATCGATCCGAGCAAGGCGCCGAGCGCAAGCCCAGATTGCAGCTCCCGGAGAAAAACCCGCTTCCAGTGGTGCTGCTCGACCTCCCCCAACGCCATCGCGCGAATCACGAACGTCGCCGTCTGCGAACCGCTGTTGCCGCCGCTCGAGATGATCAGCGGGATGAACAGCGCCAAGACCACCGCCTGGGCGAGTTGTGCTTCGTAGTACGCGATCGCCGATGCCGTCAGCATCTCGCCGAGAAACAAGAGCACGAGCCACCGGCCGCGCTTCTGGATCAACTCCCAGACCGGGACGTCCAGATACGGGTCGTCGAGGGGCTCCGAACCACCGATTTTCTGAATGTCCTCCGTCGCCTCTTCCTCGGCGACGTCGAGGACATCGTCGATGGTGACGATCCCGATCAGGTTGCCTTCCGTATCCGTGACCGGAAGCGCGACGCGATCGTACTCTCGGAAGAGCTCGATCGCGGTCTCTTGGTCATCGGTCGCTTTCAGCGCAACGAACGAGCTGTCCGTCAGATCTCCGATCGTCGTGTCCTTCTGCGCGAGAAGCACTTCACGGATACGAAGATCGTCGATCAAGTGACCGGTGACGTCGATCACATAGATCACGTTCAGCGTTTCTTTGTCCTGACCAAAACGCCGGATGTGCTCCAAGACTCGCTCTACCGTCCAGTGCGACTCGACCGAGACGTAGTCCGGCGTCATCAGGCGGCCGATCGAATCCTCGGGGTAGCCCAAGAGCCACGACGCGACCTTCCGCTCCTCTGTCGTCAGGCTGTTCAAGAGCTGGCGGGTAACGGTCGCCGGGAGCTCCTCGAGAAGCGCCGTCCGATCGTCTGGAGACATGTCGTTCAGGATCGCGGTGACCTGCTCTTCGGCGAGACGCGCGACCAGGTCACGCTGCGGCTCAGGCTCCAAGTATTCGAACGTCTCGGTCGCAAGCGCACGCGGAAGGATGCGGAAGACGAGCGCTTGCTGGTCCGGCGGTAGCTCTCCGACGAGGTCGGCAATCTCGGGCGTCTCGAGACGAGAAAGCGCTTCGCGCAACCCCGCGAAGTCGCGGCGCGTCAGGTACTCCTCGATTTCGGGCGCAAGCAGCTGGCCAAGCATGTCCATTCCCGTGACGTGGCCGCGCCGGAGGCGCGGAGCCGTCCCCCCGTGAGCGGAGCGATCCCCCCCTGATACGAAAGCGAGGCGGCTCAGAACAGGGGGAGACGCAAAAAAGCCGGCGTTCAGGAGTTGAACGAACGGCGGGCGATCCCCTTGGGCTTTCGTTTCCGCAGCCGAGTCGCCGACTTCAGCCTCTTCTCTGCGCGCTCGATCAGAAGATCCTGCGAGCCGGGATCGTCGGGCTTCTTCGGCGTTCGCTGCGTGTAGCTTCCATCGGCGTCCATCTCCCAACCACTGCGCTGGTCCTCCAGCTGCAGGTCGAGGATCGATTGGATCTCCTGGCGATGGCGCGGGTCGTCGACGGGACAGAGGACCTCGACCCGGCTCTCGAGGTTTCGCTTCATGCAGTCGGCGGAGCCAATCCAGTACTCGGGTTCGCCGCCGCCTTCGAAATGGACGATGCGCGTGTGCTCGAGGAACCGACCCACGACGCTCACGACGCGAGCGTTCTCCGTCACTCCGGGGATTCCCGGGCGGAGGCGACAGGTGTCCCGAACGATCAAGTCGATCTTCACGCCGGCTCGTGCGGCTTCGTAGAGCGCACGGGTCACGTCGACGTCTTCGAGGGCGTTCATCTTCATCTGGACACCCGCCGGACGCCCCGCGCGATGATGCTCGATCTCCTTCTCGATCCGCGAGATGATCCCCTGTTTCAGAGTGGTGGGAGCCAGCAGAAGACGCTTGTAGCGACGCCGGGGCTTGTAGCCCGTGGTGAGGTAGTTGAAGAGCTCCGTCAGGTCCTCCCCGATCGACGCGTCGCAGGTGAGGAGTCCGAGATCCGCGTACATCCTGGCGGTCCCGGAGTGGTAGTTTCCGGTCCCGATGTGGGCGTACCGTCGCAGCCCGGTATAATCCTGCCGCACTACGAGAATCGTCTTGCAATGCGTCTTGAGCCCGACCACTCCATACGTCACGTGGATTCCGGCTTCCTCCATCCGGTTCGCCCACTGGATGTTGGAAGACTCGTCAAACCGGGCCTTGAGCTCGACGACCACGGCGACCTGTTTGCCGTTGCGCGCGGCGTCGATCAGATAGTCGATGACTTTCGTCTCTTGCGACGTTCGGTAGAGCGTCATCTTGATGGCGCGCACCTTGGGATCCTGTGCCGCCTCGTAGAGAAAGCGCTCGACCGACGAGCTGAACGACTCGTAGGGATGCTGCAGCAGGATCGAGCCCGCGTCGCGAATCACGTGGAAGATGTTTCGGTCACGCGTGAGCTCGGGATGATCGATCGGATGATGGGGAGGATCGTGTAGCTCCGGACTGTCGAGCTTGGCGATCTCAAAGAAGTCGGCCACGCCGAGCCGGCCCTTCACCTTCGTCACGTCGGACAGATCGAGGCCCAGTTCGTTGGCGAGCATACTGGTGTGCTGAGGCGACATGGCCTCGCCCACCTGCATGCGGACGACGGGCGCGAACTTTCGATCCCGGAGCTCCGACTCGATCAGCGCGAGGAGATCGTCGGCCTCTTCCTCGTCACGCTCGGTGTTGGCGTTGCGCGTGACGCGGAACAGCTCGGAGGTCTCCGCTTCCATGCCGGGAAACAGAAGATCGAGGTTGTCCGCGATGACGTCCTCGAGGGGGACGAAGACATCTCGCCCGCCCACGCGGAGCATCCGTGGAATGCCCGCTCCGACCGGGACCTTCACGCGGGCCAGCGAGTGGACCGGCTCCTTCTGGTAGCGCAGCGTCACGAGCAGGTTCAGCGACAGGTTGGAAACGAAGGGAAACGGATGCGCCGGGTCCATCGCCTGAGGCGTCACCAGCGGATAGATCTCTTTCAAGTAATGCTCACGCAGGCTCGCCCGCTCCTTTTCGGCGAGCTTGTCGATCGAAGTGATGCGGATGTCATGTTCTCGAAGCAGGCGGCGAAGCTCGTCGAGGCTCTTCGCCCGACGAATGTCGAGCGCTCGGACGACGCTGCGACACGCATCGATCTGCTCAGCCGGGGTGAGTCCGTCGACGGTGGGGCTCCGAATGCCTGCGGCGACCTGCTGCTTCAGGCCGCCAATTCGCTTCATATAGAACTCGTCGAGATTCGAGCTGACGATCGCGAGGAACTTCAAGCGCTCGAGCAGCGGGTTGCGCGGATCCTCGGCCTCGTGCAGCACCCGCGAACAGAAGGAGAGCCAGGTGAGCTCGCGGTTCAGGTAGAACTCGGGTGCGGAGAGATCGACGTCGGCCGCGCCGTCCGCACTCCCGTCGGTCGGAACGAGAGATTTCGGGATCGCGCCCTCGCCCTTCTTCGCCTTGTCGTCGGCCGACGCGCCGGCCTTTGCAAGCAATTCCACCGTGGTCATCCGCCTATCCCTCCGAGCCGCGACCGGGACCCCCGCCGCGAGTCCTCCAGTATCGGGCTGCCGCATAGCGAAGTCGAGGGCTTCTGACTCCTCACCCATGGGAGGGCCGGAAACTCCCGCCGCCACTCGACAATTCGCATCGGGCCCGTAAGATGTCGGAACGGTGCTGCAACTTCCGACGAGATCGATTCCGCCCGTCCTGGTCATCCTGATCCTGACCCTCGCCACCACCGGATGCTCGGCGTCGAAGCCCGAGCCGGTGCCTAAAGGCCCCGACCCGGTCGAGCAGCACTTCGTCGCCGCCGAGTCCCACTCCTACGCCGGCCGCCACCAGGAGGCGATCGCCGAGTACCGCGAGGTCCTGCGACTCGCGCCCGACATGGTCGAGGCCTGGTACAACGTCGGAAACGAGTTCTACAAGGTTCAGGACTTCGACCGCGCCGCGAAGTCCTACGAGAACGCGATCAAGGTCGATCCGACGCACCGCAAATCGTACAACAACCTGGGCATCGTCCTGACGGACATGGGCCGGCCCAAGAAGGCCATCAAGGTCCTACAGCGGGTCACGGCGCTCGACCCGGGCTACGTGAAGGCGTGGAACAGCCTGGGGCTCGCGTACTACGCCGTGGAGCAATATCCGAAGGCGGCACTCACCTTCAAAGAAGCGATCCGAATCAACCCCGAGTTCGCCGATGCGTATACGAACCTGGGCAACACGTACGCCGTCCAACAGCTCTATCCCGAGGCCGTCGAGGCGTACCGGCGCGCCCTGCAACTCGACGGTGACGACGCCAACACGCACTACAACCTGGGCACGACGTACGCGCGCATGGGCCGACAATCCGATGCCGCGATCCAGGTGGAAACGCTCGAGATGCTCGATCCCGTGAAGGCCGACTCGCTCCGGCGGCGAATCAGCCTCGGCCCCCCTCTCTGAGGCGCGGGCCGCAGAGTGCCTCTGCGACGCCTCGCCCTCCTCTGGGCCGTCACCGCGACGCTCGCGTCGACCGGTGCGCTTGGCGCGAAGTCCCCCGAACCCAGCGCGACTCCGGATCCACTCACGGGGATCGCCGCCGAGTACGGCGTCGTCTACGCGACCGTGGACGGTGTGCGGCTGAAGCTCGATGTCTATCGCCGTGCAGACGCCGGCGACGCGAGCCAACCGGTCCTCCTGTTTTTCCACGGAGGGGGCTGGGTGTCCGGCGGCCGGGAGGATGCCATCCCGGAAACCGACCCGCGCCTGCGCGGGCGAACCCCCGGGTCGAACATGGCGTGGCCCAGCATGCTGCCCTACGTGCGGCGTGGCGTCACGCTGGTGAGCGCCGACTACCGCCTCGCGCCGAACCACCCGGAACCCGCGGCCATCGAAGACGCGTTCCGCGCGCTCGCATGGGTCTCGCGCGAAGGCTCGGCTCGCGGCTTCGATACGACTCGGATCGCGCTCGCCGGCCCCTCGGCGGGCGGTCACCTCGCCTTGCTGGTCGGCCTGACCGAGACCAGCGGAACCTTCTTTCCTCCATCCGACCTCGGCGTCCGCCCGCCGTCGATACGCGGCATCGTCGACCTCTACGGCGTGAGCGACGTCACGGACCTTCTCCTCGGCCCGAACGCGAAGCCGTTCACCAAGGCGTGGATCCCGAGCGGCAGCGCCATGCGCGCCCGTCGGCTGTCTCCGCTGACGTACGTACACCGCGGCGCCCCGCCCGTTCTGATCGTCCACGGCACGAACGATCGCATCGTGCCGTACGCCCAATCGGAGCGTCTCGCGCGGGCTCTACGCGCCGACGACGTTCGCGTCGAGTTCGTCACGCTGAAAGGGGGCGATCACGGCTGGTTCGAGCCGAAACACCTCGAACGAGTCGAATCGGCGGTGACCGCGTTTCTCGAAAGTATCGACGTCGTCGAAACGGCCACGGCAAGCGGCGACGGCTCCGCCTCCTGAGACGACCCACCCGCGATCCGGCGCAACCGCCGAAGCCCGCCGTCGTTCAACGTTCCGGTACCGACGCCGCGCCACAATCGCCCGCTCCCACCACAATTGGCGCATGGCTCACCGCGCTGCCCGGCGCAGCTCGGACAGCGAAACGCGCGCATCGCGTGTTCGGTTGCCAGTCGTTCGAGGTCGCTGCACCCCGGCGACGGCGCCGGGCGCGGATGGTCGTGGAGAGTCGTGCGGATCATGTCACGGTGGTGCCACCACCGGACGTGTCTCCAACATCCCCAACAATGGGGACCTCGCTCGGCAGGACGCGGTACGCCGCCTGCGCTTGGTGGAACCCCTTCAGCGAGAGCTCGCCCGCTGGCTCCGTTACGTACCCCTCCCCGAGCTCACTGAGAACCCGGGCCGTGATCAGGATCTCGCCCGGCGCCGCCGCATCGCTCAACCGCGCCGCCAGATTCGTGACGTTCCCGATGACACTGTAGTCGCGACGCCCCTCGAACCCGATGAAACCACACGTCGCATAGCCGGTATGGATGCCCATGCCGACGTCGATCTCGTATCCTTTGCGCGTCCATTCGTCGCGCAGTCGTCGAACGTCTTCGTTGATTCCCAACGCCATTTGCACGGCGCGCTCGGCATGATCCGGCTGCTCGACCGGGTCGTTGAAGAACACCATGATTCCGTCGCCCGTAAAGCGCTCGACCGTGCCCGCGAGATCGGCGATCCGCCGCCCCATGGCCGCGTGGAACTGATTCAGCGTGGCCATCACCTCTTCGGGCTCGACGCTCTCGGAGAAGGAAGTGAAACCGCGCAGATCGGCGAAGAACACCGTCACGATCTTCCGTTGACTCCGGAGCTCCGCCGCACCACCTCGCGCCATGACCTGATCGATGATCTGCGGCGGGAGGAATCTCTTCAGATCCAGGAACTCCAACTCCCGCGCGTGCAGCATTTCAGCCGCCTGCACCCGGAGCATCGCCTGCGACGCCTGCAGTGTCACCGACGAGAGCGCGTCGATCTCGGCCGCCTCGTAGACATCGCCGCGGGGGCGCGGGCCGGGGCCGAGCGCGCCGATCACCCGCTGGTTGTGGCGAATCGGCAGCAGAAGATCGACTCCAAGTCGGTCGAAGCCCTCGTAGCACTCCTCTTGGACGCTCTCGTACTGCGGCTCGACCGCGATGCGATCCCGCGAAACCTCGCGCCGCGTCGCCTTCAAGAGCTCGATGAGAGGATGGTTCACGAGCGACCCCATGTCGGCCGATACCGCGAGCCCATTGCTGCGCTTCACGCCCGCCGGCGCAAGCGGCGCGCCGGGAAAGATCATGACGACGCCGCCACTCGCGTCGCAGAGCTGGCTGGGCGCCTTGGCCAACACGTCGAGCACGTCCTCGATCGTGGTCGACGCCTCGATCTCCCCTCCGAGCTCACGGAGGATCTCCGGGAAGCGCGCCCGCTTGGGATAGAGGCGGGCGCGCAGGTACGCGTCGAACCGTGGCCAGAAGAACAGGACGGGGAACGCAAGCACGACGACGAGCCACGGATTGCCGGCCATGAGGACGCCGCCGACGGTCGTGAGCGCGGCGACCGCCAAGGTGTACAGCACCGCCTGCTGCACCGCGATCCGCGCGTTCATGATCTCGTGCCGCAGCGTGACGCGCGAGAGCGCGATCAGAAGGAAGCCGAGTGACCAATACGCGAATCGACTGTCGAGGGTCGCCCCGTCGAACACCTCGCGGCCCAGGCCGAAGAGCGCCACTGGCGCGAGGCCGAAGAACGCGCCCAGGAGGCAGATCCGGGCGCGCTGCGCGATGGCCTTGTCTTCTCGGAAGGCCAACATGCCACTGCGAAGGATCCAGAACCCGGTCGCACCCAAGAACAGGAACGCTCCGATGCTCGCCGAGAGCCGCATCAACTCCGGGCTCTGCGAGAACCAGGCGAACCATCCGAAGGCGATCTTCGCGAGCGCGAACAGATAGAGCGCCCACAGGGCCGTCGCCCGTCCGCGCAGAACCGGGTGGACCACCGGGAACGCCAGGGCAACGTGAATCGGCGCGGCATCGGAAAGGCCGAATACGGTCGCCGCGTACAGGTAGCGCACGGCGTTCTGCTCCAAGCCCGGGAGAAGCTGCGTGGTCAACAGCCCACCCGCGACCGCGGATACGACGAGGAGAGCCCAACTCTCGGGCTCGTACGGGCGAAGGAAGAACGTCGAGATCCCGAGGATCATGAACAGGAGCGCGATCAGATCGGTGCCGCCCTCGGTGAAAGCGACGCCCGACCACGTCCACGGCGCAACTTCGATCGTGACGACGTCTGGTTTCCCGCCCGGACGGACGAACTCCAGCGTGTTCGTCTCGCCGAGCTTTCGATTCACGACGCCCGGCTCGTCGATCCGATCGACACCGAAGCCATTGACCTGGACGAGCCGTCCACCACCACGAAGCCCCGCTTCCGAGGCGTCCTGATTCGTCGGCGAGACCGCCGTTCCGTCGAGCCGCCAGCCGGGATCCGGGCTGCCCACCCGCTCCATCTTGTCGACGACCGACAAGCCGACGGCGAAGACATAGATCGATACGAGAAGCGCGAACAACGCCTTCTGGCCGCGTGTCCCGTCGCCAAAGTGCATCACGCTCGACCCGACAGCCATATCACGATCACGCCCGGGCGAGCATCCCGGCGACGACGGCATCCACGGCCCGCGCGGGCAAGAGCCTGGTCATCCACCTCGTCAGTTTGGCATCGGTTCCGACCGCGTAGCGCAGCTTCGGTCGGCGCGAGGTCAATCCGTGGTAAACCGCGTCGGCTACGGCCTCCGCCGGGATGGCGCTTGCCGCTTGCTTTTCCACGTACGACTCCATCTTGTCGAAGAACCCCCCGTAGAGCTTCTGGGCCTCCTCCGGCAGCGCCGCCCGCACCTCCTTCGTGTGGGGTCGGGCCTTGTCCCAGATGGGCGTGGCGATCGCCCCAGGCTCGACGATCACGACCTGAATGCCCCACGGCCGCAACTCGCGGCGAAGCGCGTCGCTGATCGCCTCGAGCCCGAACTTCGACGCGCAATACGGCGCCAGGAACGGCGTCGACAAGATTCCACTGTCCGAACTGATATTGACGACCCGCCCGCCGGCGCTGCGGATCGACGGGAGAAAGGCTTTGGTGACCGCGACCGCACCGACGACGTTGACCTCCAGCTGATGGCGAAGCTGGTCGAGATCGATGAACTCCAGAACCCCGCCGACCGCGACACCCGCGTTGTTTACGAGCCCGGCCAAGCCGCGCGGATCCAGCTCTTCCGATACCTGCGCGGCGGCCGACGCGATGCTCTCGGCGTCGGTGACGTCGAGGAGGAGCGGAAGGAGCCGGTCGGATCCTTCCGCCCGAAGGGCGTGACCATCCGAAAGCTTTCGAACACCGGCAAATACCCGGAACCCTTCGCGATCGAGTTTCAACGCCGTCGCCCGCCCGATGCCACTCGAGGCGCCCGTCACGACCACCGCTGCTCCGCCTTCTTTCGTACCGCCCACGATCACCCTCCTCGTTCCTCGGGACGCACCGTACCACGACGCGGTGAGTCGGGACGAGCCGACTACGATCGAGCGAGTTCCGGCAGGCGACGAATGCGCCGCGCCCACGCGGTCACCAGAACGAACGCCGCGAAGACGAGCCCACTCGTGAGCCCCATCCACAAACCATCAACGCCGAAGTCGAGCGTAAAGCACATGAACCAAGCGAGCGGCAGCCCGATCACCCAATACGCGACCACCGAGGTGAGCATCGACGTACGGGTATCGCCCGAGCCCCGCAGGACCCCGGTCGCGACGACCTGGACGCCATCGAAGAGCTGAAAGGCAGCGGCGATGCGCAGCAAGCCGACCCCGACGGCCACCACCGCGATCTCGTCGGTGAAGACGGAGAAGATGAGCCGCGGGAACAGAAGAAACGACGTCGCGGAGAGCGACATGAACGTGCCCCCGACGATCAACGCGGTCCATCCTGCGGCACGTGCGCCGTCCGGGTCACCCGCGCCGAGAGATTGCCCGACGCGGACGGCGCCGGCCGAGGACATCGCAAGCGGCACCATGAACGCGAACGCGGCCGCGCCCAGAGCGATTTGGTGCGCCGCCAGCGCCGTCGGATCGAGTCGCGCCGCCAAGAGAGTCGCCGCCGTGAATACACCGCCCTCGAGCGTGAGCTGCATGGCCGCCGGCGTGCCGAGCCGAACGACGTAGCGGAGCAGTCGGAGATCGGGTCGCCACGAGACCCGCAGTAGGCCGGAATCGTCGCTCCGGGCGAGCCACCAGGTGAAGGCCGCGAGGCAGACGATCATGAACACGCGAGACACGGTCGTCGCCCACGCCGAGCCGACCGCGCCCATCGCCGGCGCGCCGAGGTTCCCGAAGATGAGGATCCAGTTCGCAAACACGTTCACGACGTTCGCGGCGAGCACCACGACCATGACGGGTCGCACGATGCCCATGCCTTGCAGGTAGCGACGGACGGCGGCGAAGAGCAGCAAGGGGATCAGCCCCCAGGTGACGACGTCCATGTAGGCCATCGCGTCCGGCAACACCTTCGGATCGATGCCCAGCCCAGCGAGATGCCGATTGCCCCACCAGAGCAACGCCATCAACGCGGCACCGATCGCCACGGCCAGCATCACCCCCTGCACGAGGCCGCGGTGCGCCTCAGCCTTCCGACCCGCGCCCCACGCCTGCGATACGAGCGGATCCAGGCCGAGCAAGACGCCCATCCCGAACCTCGCGGCGACGAAGTACGTGTGTGAGCCGACGGACACCGCACCGATGGCCTCCGCGCTCACGCGGCCCACCATCGCCGTGTCGACGAGGCCCATCGCCATCCATCCGAGTTCGGACACCACGACGGGCCCGGCGAGGCGAAGCAACGGACGCAACTCGGCACGCACACCCGCCAGGGATCGGTGGGGCGTGGCGCGTACGGGAGCGGCGCTCGGGGACGACACGGCTGCGCACTCTAGCCCGCGAAAACCGCGCCGGATAGACGTTCTCGGCGATCGTTCTCCACCGTCGTCGAATGGAGGATCTGAAACTCGGGCCGGGCGCGTCGGAACACTCGTCTCACGTTGTTGGCTATTGCGACGCCGGAGGTGGTGCTAGGTGGGAGCCGTGAAAGGAGCCGCATGAGCCCCGGACTCGGTGCCGCACTCTCGGGCCTCGCCTGGGCGTCCGGGCTCGGACTGCCGCTCCTGGTGATCGCGCTGCTCCTTGCCTTCGGTGGCGATGAGCCGAACCCGCAGCTGCTCGGCCTCGCCGTGCTCGGCATGATGGTGGGCGGCGTCCTCGCGCTGCTCGCATCCAACCGGATTCGCGACCAGGTCGACGACACGCGCGCCGAGGTTCTGGCGCAACTCCGTCATGCGCGCTCCCCCGAGGAGGCGAGGAGCGCCGTGCGCGCCGCGGCGGTATTCGCGGGCGATCCCGCGTATTCCGAACAAGCGAAGCGGCTGTCCGACGAGGACATCCTCGCGCTCTGCGACGAGATCGTCGAAAAGAACGACGTCGTCGCCCAGTTCGGACCGTACGCGCGACACCGCCCCCAACGCGACTGACCCGCAGTCCACGGTCCTGCGCGCCGTGGTCCTGTAACGCGCAGCCTGCGACGACGGAGCTAGAACCGGGTGGGGGAGACGCCGAAGAGCCAGGCGTGTCCACCCAGGAACAGTGCGTAGACCACGATCGCCGCAACGACGCGCCAGGCGCCCACCTCGGCGGCGACGAAGCGGTTCCGTCCCTGGACGATGGCCGCGAACGGAACGACCGAGGTCGCCTCGGCGAACGGGGCCCAACGATCACCGAATCGTCGCGCGCGCTTCTTGTCGATCAATCCCGGCCCCACGACCCCCAGGAGGATCATCGTCGCGAACAGCACCGTGCCGGCCGCATCTCCGGACGCGATGAGATGCGTGAGCCCCCAGAGCGCGACGCCCATCAAGAAGGGATGGCGGCTGACACGCAGGATCCCCGTGGCGGGTTCGGCATCGTCGAGGATCTTCTCGCCCCCGGTCGCGGTTGGACTCGGCGTCGTGAGACCGACGACGACCAGCAGCGCCGCGATGAGCACCAACACGAGAGCGATCGGTCGGAACCACAGCGGCGACGCCCACAGAGTGATGGCGGGAGCCGCGCCGTAGGCGCGCACGAGCCAGATGATTCCGACGAGCGAAAGCAGCGAGAACAGGCCCAGAAAACCCTGCTCTCCCGTCTTCGACACGATTCGATCCCGGAGCGAACTGCCGGAGACGAAGACGTGGATCGCCACGAAATAAAGGGCCGCGAGCGCCAGTGACGCCATGCGGCCCTTGTACTACGTTTGGGTCGATCCGTCAGCGCAGCACGGTCGCTGCGCCGAAGGGACCTCAGCTCGGAGTGAACACCTGCATGCCCTCGGCGACCGAGAGGGTGCCCGCGCGACCGACGCCCTCCTTCTCGACGAGATCGCTCAACACGTCTTTGTCGGCGGGGGTATTCGCGATGAACCGCTTCCCCTCGTCGCTCTTGCCCAGGATGATCCCACGCGCGGGTTGCCCCTCGCGATCGTAGATCGCCGTGTACGCTTCGATCGTGCCGCGACCCGAAAGGTCTTCCGACACCTCCCGCGGCGCCGTGTCCATCGAACGCGACGGGCGCGCCTCGGGCATCCGGTTGCTCGGCAGATCGCCCGGCTTCGGCTCGGTCGACCACACGCTGGCCGCGTGCTTCGTGAGATACCAGCCATTTCCGGTGACGAGACCCTTCTTGCCGGGAGTCTCGCGCAGCCGGTCGGCCATCGACGCGATCGAGTGCAGCGTGTAGCCACTGGCCGGGCCACCGCCGTAGGGGAGACCACCGGTCACGGTGAACCCGCGAGGATCGTCCTCGGAGATGTTCAGATTCTTGAGCGCCATCTCCACGGCAATCGGGAAACAGCTGTAGAGATCGAAGCGATCGATGTCGTCGACCGTCACTCCCGCGTTGGCGAGAGCCGCCGTGTGCGTGTCGAGCATTGCCGGACACTCGGCGAAGTCGGGACGTGAGGACGCGTACCACGCCTCCTCCTCGGACTTCGCGCCGCCCCACCAGTACAGCCAGCGTTCCGGAGAAATGCCCAGGGACTTCGCTGCCTCGACCGACATCAGAAAGTACCCGGCCGCCTGGTCCGTCGTGAGGACCGCGTTCAAGTACTTCGTGTACGGGAACGCGATCATGCGATTGTCCGGCGCGGCCGTCGTGAGCTCCTCCGAGCTCCGCGCCGTCGGAAACCACGCGTACGGGTTCGCAGCCGCAACCTCGGTAAACCGGGTGAACAGGTCCCCCATCGACTTCCGATGCGTCTCGAGGTCGAGGCCGCGCGAGGCGCGCATCGCGTTCTCGAAGATCGGATAGATGTCCGGCGGCATCTTCATGCCGTACTTGCCTTCGAGCTCGGAGCTGCCTTCCTTGACGGCGCCGATCCTCTCGGGATCCGACGTGCCGCCGAGCGTCCAGTCGAGAGCGATCCCCGCCGCACGCGCCTTCATCAGCGTACGCATGTTGTTGGCACCGCAGATGTAGGCGACCTTGGTCTCGCCCTTCGTGATTCGTTCGGCGATTTGATTCGTCGCCGTGACCCCGATCTGGCCACCCATCTCGCTCGTAAAGGTCTTGGTCGGATGGGAGCCCAGCTTCTCCGCGATCACCTGCGCGGGATTGCGCGCCTTCCACCCCGCGATGTTCAGCACCACGCAGGTGTCGATCGACTGCAGGAGCTTCTCGCCCACGCCCGCATCCTGAGCGGCTGCCTTCGCACACTCCTCGAGCATCTGGAGCGGCTCTTTCGCTTCCTGCGGGTCCGCATTGCGCTGAACGAGCTGGCCGGTGCCAACCAGGACGGGGGTTCGATCGTCACTCACGGGAAACTCTCCTTGGAAAATGGGGACGGAACTAGGATTCGTAGCCATTGGAGGAGGCAACTGCAGCCCCCGAGAACGACCCGGTGGTTGCTTTGCCCGGCGGCGGACTCTACCCGGTCCCGCAAGCGTCGACGAGTCGGCCCGCGGTGCCACCCGCAGATCGGGGCGATCGCACGCTCGACGTCCATCGAGCTTTCCCCCGCTCCCCGGGCGGAATCCCGACGAGCGAGCCGCCGTACCGTGCACGTGCTCGCGGGCACGAGGTCGGTGGACCCGAAGGGAACGGCCACGCTAAGGTGCGCCCCGTGCGTGAACGCCTCGAGCCGCTCGTCGGTCGCCTCGCTTTTCCCTTCGCGATCACCACCGCAATCGCCGTCGCGATCTTCTACCTGGATCGCGGCGCCGCGCCGGACACGGTCACGGGCCTCGTCATCCTCGGCTCGTACGTGTGGGTAGCGATTCTCGAGCGCCTCTTCCCTCTTCATCCGCAATGGCAACACGACAAAGGTGACTTGAAAGCCGACATCGGCCTCGGCATCACGAACGCCGTCGTGAACGGCGTCGCGCAGACACTGTTCATCGCAGCCGCGGTCGGCGTGGGTGCTCGGGCGTCGGCCAACTACGGCGCGCAGATATGGCCGGACCACTGGCCGCTCGTCCTCCAACTGATCCCCGCGCTCATCATCGGGGAATTCGTCGAGTACTGGTTCCACCGCGCGTGGCACGAAGTGCCGTGGCTCTGGCCCATCCACGCGACGCATCACAGCGCCAACCGATTGTATTGGTTCAACGCACTCCGCTTTCATCCGATCGACATCGTGCCGATCGGGCCCGGCAAACTCGTTCCGCTGGTCATCCTGGGCGCCGACGGCGGCGTACTCGCGCTGGTGGGCGTCTTCTCCGCGGTTCACGGCGTCTATCAGCATGCGAATCTTCCGTGCCGCATCGGCGTGCTCAACTGGATCTTCAGCATGGCCGAGCTTCACCGCTGGCATCACTCGACCAACGTCGAAGAGGCAAATCACAACTACGGCGGCAACCTGATCTTTTGGGACATCGTCTTCGGCACCCGGTTCCTCCCGAAAGACCGCGAGCCACCCGTGGACATCGGTATCGGCGGGCTACCGAACTTCCCCCAGGACTACCTCACTCTCCTGTCGAGCCCGTTCCGCTATCGTGCCATCGCCGCAGCGGCGGGCCCCGAGGGCGCCCGTGCCCGGTCCAGCGAAGGAGGAAACCGCGAAGGAATGAATTGACCCGCGCTCACGCGGGCGCGCGACGGCGCGCGATTCGTCGCACCCCGTAGATCGTACCGACGACGACTCCGAGCAACGCCACCAGGGGCAGAAACAGCGCCACGAGCACCATCAACACGGCGGTACCCGACTCGAGGAGGCTCAGGATCGGGGTCGCGAGCCCCGCGGTACCCACGGTCGATCCGACGCGGGCCAGTGCGGTCGCGCCCTGGAATACTCCGGCCACACCGCCGCCCGCGACGAGCGCCAATCCCCATCGGAGACTCGGATCCATGCCCGTGATGGCCGATGCACTCAACACGACGCCGGCGATCACTGCCGCGGGCGATGCAACGGTGTCGAGCACGTTGTCCACGAAGGGGATCTGATAGGCGAGAAGCTCGAGCGTCGTCGCCACGGAAAAGGCGACGAGCGCGGGAGTCGACGCGATCCACTCGAAATCGGACGCCAGCGGAACGACGCCAGCGCGGGCCGCGAGGCTCAAGGCCAGGAACGGAACGAACACGCGGAACCCGCCGGCTGCGGCGAGACCGATTCCGAGACAGACGCTCAGGAACTCCGCCACGGTGTGCCGGTCGCGCGTTGCGCATTGCGAATCCGAGCGAATGCGAAGCGCGGATTCCAGATCAAACGGATGTTGCTGGGACCATCGAGGGGCGGACGGTCCGCCACCCGCGCGTAGTCGGCCTCGCATCCGTCCGGCAACGTCCCGAAGACCCGATCCCACACCCGCGTCGTGACACCGCAGTACATCGTTGGATCCCGGAAGTGATGCGCAAGGTGATGGTTGCGCAGGAGACGCTGGCGCGCCGTTCGCGGCTCCCGAAAATGAATGCGCCAGTGAACGTATTCGTAGCGAGCAAACCCGAGCAGAAGCCCCGACAGCACGGCCGCTGCAGGAACCGCTCCGATCGAGAGGCCCACCACGCCGTACGCGACGGCCGCACCCGGCACCCACGCGAGCGGCGCGGTGAATACGGCGTGAGGCTCGCGATGATGCTGCCAATGAAGCGGGGAGACGGGTGTCGAGAAGCGATGCGAGAGCAGTCCGTGGATGACGTACTCGACGAAGCCCCAGCCGACGAAGCCGAGGCCGAAGAGCACGGCAAGCCCGATCACGGTTCCCAGATCCATCCCCCTACAGATTCCCTTGCACGGCCGCGTCGGTCAACGGGCGACGCCGGCGAGGGAGAGGATCTCCGTGAGGCTCCCGACCGTGTGGGCCGGCCGCGGCCCGTCGACGGAGTCCTCGGGCATGTCGGCCTCACGGAGGTACACCGTGGTCATCCCCAGTGGATTCGCACCCGCGACGTCGGCCTCGAGGGCGTCTCCGACGAACAGCGCCTCCGGAGCGGCACAGCCCGCCTTGCGGAGTGCGGTGTGAAAGATCTTCTCATGCGGCTTGCACGAGCGCGCCTCCTCCGAGCTGGTCCACGCATGAAGAACCTCGTCGAGCCCGACCCGATCGATCATCGGGTGGAGGTAGTCGTCGTCGATGTTCGAGACGATCGCCACGTGTAGGCCCGCGTCACGCAGCGCCCGCAGGGTCTCCAAACAATCCTCTCGCAACTCGAAGTTCGCGATCACGCGCTCGCACTGGCGCTCGTGACACCAGCGAAGCGTCTCGGCCGCAGGCTCCTCGCCGGTGATGCTCACGGCGAATCGACGATACGTGTCCTCGAACAGATCGCGGTGCAGATAGTAGTCCCGCGGCAGGTGCGCGGCGTACGCATCTCGACTGGCCGCCCGAAAGGCCTCTCGCACTTCCTCGGCAGTCGGCGACGCACCCATCTTCTCGAGCAACGCGCGCAGAACCTCGCGCAATCCGAGCCCCTTGTTGCGGTAGCTGTACAGAGTGCCTCCGACGTCGAAGAACGCGGCCTTGTACGGGCTCGGCATGAGAGATCCCCTTAGCAGAGGAACGCGCCAACGGGCGATCCGATGATGGGCTTGGCGGCCACGCCCGACCGATCTCTGCCTCGGACTCCGGGAACGGCCTCGGACGACCCGGGCCCCCTCGGCCTACCGCGCCGAAGCGCAGTCGGCTAGAAAACGAGCATGAGCGACGCGACGTTCTCAGCCTTCGACGCCGACAACCACTACTACGAAGCATTGGATGCCTTCACCCGGCACCTCCCCGCACGAGCCGGGCCCCGCACCGTCCAGTGGGCCGAGATCGACGGTCGGCAGTACCACGTCGTCGGCGGCCGGGTCAGTCGCGCGGTCGTCAACCCGACGTTCAACCCGATCGCGCGCGCGGGCGCGCTGCACGACTACTTCCGGGGAAATCCGGATCAGAAGAACCCGATCGAGTTCCTGAAAGACCGCGAGCCGATCCGGCCGGAGTACCGCGACCGCGACGCACGAATCGAGGTCATGGATCAGCAGAACCTCGAAGCGGTGTGGCTCTTTCCGACCCTCGGCGTCCTCTACGAAGAGCTATTGAAGGAAGATCCCGAAGCCGTCCAGATCACGTTCCGCGCGTTCAACCGTTGGCTCGAGGAGGACTGGGGCTTCGCGTATCAAAGCCGGATCTTCGCCGCTCCCTACATGGCTCTGGGCCGCGTCGAAGACGCCGTTGTCGAACTCGAGTGGGCGCTCGAGCGCGGCGCTCGCGTCGTGTGCATGCGACCGGCTGCCATCTGGACCGAAACCGGCCCCAAGCCGCCGACCGACCCGGCGTTCGACCCCTTCTGGGCCCGAGTCAACGAGGCCGGCATCACCGTCGTCGTCCATGCGGGCGACAGCGGGTATACGACGCACGGCTATTCGAGCGACGGGTTTGGCGCCAAATTCGACGGAGGCTGGCAACCGTCGATCAAGGCCTTCAACATCGAGAGAGCCGCGTACGATTTCTTGATCACCCTGTCCTTCGGCAAGCTGTTCGAGCGTTTTCCGAACCTCCGCATCGCCTCGGTCGAGAACGGATCCGAGTTTCTGCGTGACCTGTTCAACAAACTGAGTTCCAGCGCGCGACGTACACCCGGCTACTACGGCGTCGATCCCGTGGAGAGCTACAAAGAGCACGTCTGGATGAACCCATTTTGGGAGGACGACGTGGACGAGATCGTCGGACTGATGGGAGCAGACCGGGTCATCTTCGGATCGGACTGGCCGCACATCGAAGGCATGCCGCAACCACTCGACTACGCTTCGGAGCTGGACGGCTTCGACGGCACGGCACGCACGAAGATCCTGCGTGACAACACCCGCGAGCTGAACGAGCTCCGCGCCGGCTAGGCGACATGCGCGTCGAGGACGCGCCGTACGCTTTCGGCGAGCTGCACGAGCTCGACCGGCTTCGTGAGATACGCGCGAATGCCGTTTTCGACACTCCGCTGCGCCAGAGTGCTCTCGGCGTGGCCGCTGCAAAGAATGATCGGGATGTCGGAGCGGATCCGGAGGATCTCCCGCGCAAGCGTGTCGCCGGTCATGTCCGGCATCGTCTGGTCCGTGACGATCAGGTCGTAGCCCTTCGGGTTCGCCCGGACGTGGGCGAGTGCCTCTCCGCTGCTCGTCGTGGCTTCCACGGCGTAGCCCAAGGCCTCGAGCAATCCCTGCGCGGTCCGGCCGACCAGAGGCTCGTCGTCGATCAGTAGAATCTTCTCGTGGCCGCGCGGGAGCTCGGCCGTCGACGCGGCGGCGCGCGGAGCCTCCCCCGCGTGCTCGGGAAGCAGAACCTCGACGACGGTCCCCTCCCCGACTTTGCTCTCGATCCGGACCACGCCACCCGCACGACGCACGACTCCATCGACGACCGCGAGACCGAGCCCACTTCCCTCACCGGCCGCCTTCGTCGTGAAGTATGGCTCCAGCGCCCGACGGCGAACTTCCTGCGACATCCCGGCACCGTCGTCGCGAACGCGGAGCCGCACGTACCGGCCGGGTGCGAGCGGAGCGCCGGCCACGGGAGGATCCGAGGCGACGCGAGAGATGGTCTCGATTTCGATCTCGATCCGCCCGGTTTCCCGATCGCGAAGCGCATGGGCCGCATTGCTGCCGAGGTTCACCACGATCTGCATCAACTGCGTGGGATCCCCGAGCACGCGATGTCCGTCGTCGCCACAGGCTCGAACCTCCAGCGCAACCGACGTCGGGACGGTCGCCCGCAAGAGCCGCACCGCGTCCTCGGCGACCTGGGTCATCTCGAGGCTTTGCTGTTCACCCGTCGGGCCTCGGCTGAACGTCAGAATCTGCTGCGTGATCGCCGCCGCGCGACGTGCCGCAGACTCGAGTTCCTTGAGGTCCCGCTTGACGTCGTCGGCGACCTCCGGTCGACGCAGCGCCAGCTCCGCCCGTCCGAGGATGACGTAAAGCATGTTGTTGAAGTCGTGCGCGATGCCACCCGCCATGACGCCCAGAGCTTCGCGCCTCTGCGCGGAAAGGAGATCTTCCTGCAGCCGACGCCGCTCGCTCACGTCGCGCGTGATGGCAAGCTGGGCAGCGACCTCGCCGGCGGCGTCTCGCATCGGGACGGCGTGCGTTTCCATCCACCGACGCGTCCCCTTGCGGCCCCGTATCTGGAACTCCGCCGTCACCGCTTCGCCCGCAAAGACGCGCCGGTTCAAATCCGCGAAGATCTCACGATACTCGGGCTCGACGAGTTCGAGAACGTCCGCGCCCAAGACCTCGCCCATCGAGTCCGCCTCGATCATGCGGAGGCCCGCGGGGTTCATGTGCAGCAGCTTGCAATCCCGGTCGACCGTCTTCACGCACTCCGGCTCGGACTCGAGGATCATCCGCAGCCGCTCTTCGCTCTCCTTCAATCGCTCGTTCGCGATCTTCGTATCGGTGATGTCGCGTACCGCACCCCAAATGGAGATGATCCCGGTTTTCTCGTCGCGCTCGGCCCGCTCGAACATCTCGAGCCAACGTTGTCCGCTCGGCCCGGGGGCCGTTCGAAACTCCGCTCGCGTCTCGCCCTCACGGAGGAGCACGTCGAGCGCCGCTTGCATCGTCGGGTGGTCGCGCTCGTCGATGAACGGGGACCAATCGATCGTATCGCCGGCCTCGGGGCCGAGGAGACGGGCGAGCACCTCCGGTTGTGGCGTCTGGAAGTGGACTTCGCCGTCTTTCACCCGCGCCAGGTAGCTGAACTCGTACCCGAGCTCCGACACGATCCGATGGAGCTCCTCGCTCCATCGGAGCCGCGATTCTTGTGTCTCGTCCGAGGCAGCCTCGCTCTGTCCACCCATGAAGGCTCGGAACGCGGCCGAGAGTCGGGCGGCAAACGACACGCCCCGAGGATCACCAGAATCGGAACCTCAGTCAACGCTGCGCGCTGGCGATTCGATCTCGATCTGGACCATCGCCCCCTCGCGGCCAAGATGCGCGACCTGCTCGTCAGTGAGCCCGGTCGTCGCGTCGTACGCGAAGGCGAACTGGGCCGCGAGCCAGGGCATCCGCTTGAACGTACGCTCCACGTTCTTGCGAAACTCGTAGGACTCGGGCTGGACCACCCACCCCTGGCCCCGGAGGTCCTGGCCCGCGACGCGGAGATCGACGGGTCCCGGCTCGATGTAGTTTCGCCACCAGTTCTTCAGGCGCGCTTTCGAGACGAGGACGATGAAGCGATCGCCGTCCTTCTGATAGCCTACCGGGATCGTGTAGCGCCGGCCCGTACGCCGTCCCGTGACCGTCAAGAGCAGAAGCCCGGAGCTCATCAGCCCATGAAGCGGAGACCGGAGGATCGCCACGATGAGCGGGTTCACACGGGTCATGATCCGATCGAAGTCCATGCGGTCGATTACGTCGCCCGTTTCCGATCGACAAGGGATGTGTCGAATACGCGCGCTCGACGTGCCACAGGCGCACATCGTCACCCCGACCTCCGTGCGCGCAGGCGTGCGTCCCGAGCGGGCGGACTCCATGGCACCCCGGCCCACCCGCGAACGATCGACACATTTCGGAGGGCGTCCCCCGCACCGGTTCTCCGGCACCCTCGTTGCAAGGAGTCCGAGCAGAGGAGATGTCGAAGATGAAGAACCTCCGAATCGAGACATTCGCGGTCGCCGCCGTTTCCGTGGCCGCATGGATCATCGCGATCGATGCGGCCCGCGAGCTCGTCGAGGCCCGTCGAATTCTGGCCCTCGTCCTCGGCTGACGTCTCTCGCGACGGCTTGGCTCCCGCGGCCTCTGCATGAGACAAGGCCGCATGGACCTGAAGCTCAGCGGGAAGACCGCGCTCGTCACCGGCAGCTATCGCGGCACGGGAGCCGGAATCGCGAAGACCCTCGCTGCCGAGGGAGCGTCGGTCGTGGTTCACGGTCTCGAGGCGCCGCAAGCCGAGCCCGTTGCCGCGGAGATCGCAGATGCAGGCGGCAGGGTCTCGATCGCGAACGGCGATCCACGCACGGAAGCGGGAGCGGACGCGATCGTGGCCGCCCTCGCGAGCCCGATCGACATCCTCATCAACAACTACGGATCTGCCGCCGGCGGAGGGTGGCTCGACGGCTCCTCGGAAGACTGGACCGAGATGTTCGAGACGAACGTCCTCTCGGCGACGCGACTGGTGCGCCGGCTCGGCCCCGACATGAAGAATCGAGGCTGGGGGCGGATCCTGTTCGTCGGCACGGTCGGCACCTCACGCCCGCGTTCCCAAACGCCAGGCTACTACGCCGCCAAGTCCTCCCTCCCCGCCATGACGGTCAGTCTCAGCAAGGAGCTCACGGGCACGGGCGTAACCGTCAATCTCATCAGCCCGGGATTGATCGCGACGGCGGAGGTCCGCGCGATGCTCGAGCGCCGCGCCGCGAAGAAAGGCTGGGGCACGGACTGGACCGAGATCGAGAAACGAGCGGCGAGCGATTTCATGCCGACGCCGAGCGGACGGATCGCTCGCCCCGAAGAGGTCGGCGCACTGGTCGCGTTCGTGTGCAGCGAGTGGGCCGACTCCATCAACGGCGCGAACCTGCGGATCGACGGCGGCGCCGCCGACTGCGTCTAGAGCCGCCTACGCGCCGGGCTTCTCGCCCGCAACGCTGCGCTCGTACATCTCGACCGCGTCCCGATTGCCGATGATCAGCGGCACACGTTGGTGCAGTCCTTCCGGCTGGATCGCCAGGATGTCCTGATACCCCGTAGAGGCGTACCCACCGGCATTCTTCGCGACGAAGGCGAGCGGCGCCGCCTCGTAGAGCAACCGGAGCTTGCCTTCCCCGGTCGAAGCGTCGGCCGGATACAGGAAGACGCCACCCTTCATCAGATTGCGATGGAAGTCGGCGACGAGCGATCCGATATAGCGCGACTTCATCCCGCGGAGCGCATCCGAACCGGGCGACTTGACGTGTTCGACGTAACGCTGCGTGGCCGGCGTCCACTTGGTGCTGTTGCCCTCGTTCGTGCTGTACGTACCGCACGTCGCGGGAATCCGGATGTCCTCGTGCGAAAGGAGGAACTCTCCCACCGACGGATCCAGCGTGAACCCGTGAACACCATGCCCTGTCGTGTAGACCAGCATGGTCGACGAGCCATAGATGATGTACCCGGCGGCCGCCAACTCGCCACCCGGCCGCAGCAGATCTTCGATCTTCCCCGGGGTGCCGTGGGGATCGCGCCGCCGGTGGATCGAAAAGATCGTACCGATGCTGACATTGACGTCGATGTTCGACGAGCCGTCGAGCGGATCGAAGGCGATGGCGTACTTCCCGGGGTAGTGGGGTTCGGGCACGTCGATGGGATCGTCGATCTCTTCCGAAGCCATGATGCACACGTGCCCGGAGCGGCGCAGAATCTCGATCAGCGTGTTGTCCGCGAAGACGTCGAGCTTCATGACCTCTTCGCCCTGCACGTTCGTACGCCCGGCAACGCCCAGGATGTCGGCCAACCCGGCCATGTTGACCTCGGCGGAGATGATCTTCCCGGCGACCGCGATCTGATTGAGCAGCTCGCTGAAATCTCCGGTCGGTTGCTCGCCGGTGCGCTTGGCGTGCGCGCGCTGATTGACCAGGACGTGATGAGTGAGGGTCGTGCCGACTTGAGACCGTTCCATGGATCGGGAAGCCTAATGGTCGAACCGAGCTGTGGCCACTCCGCCCGACGACGGCGGCGGACGCGAGCGCGGACGGTCCGCATCGAGTGCTTTCTCCCTGGAATCCCAAGAAGTTGGTCGACCGGAACCGGCGGCCCCTGGTAAGAAACCATCGATGACCCGCCCGCGGTTGCTGCCCCCGATGGCCCTCGCCTTGTCCGTCCTGCTGACCGCGTCCGGTGCACACACGGCGGGTCTGGATCGCCAGCTTCGCGAAGTCGATCCGGAGGCGGTGGAACGACTCGAACGCACGACGCCGGACGCCGTGGTGCGCGCCCGGAGGGGAACCCGGGTCGCGGGATTCGTCCGGGCCGGCGGGAGCCGCGACCTTCTGCCGGGCAGTCGAGCCCGGAGCCGTCGCGACAAAGCCGACGAATTCCTGCGCCAACACGGCTCCCTATTCGGCCTCGACCGGGCGGAGGAGCAGCTCGAGGTGATGGGAGAGACGACCGACCACCTCGGCACGAGTCGTGTGCGGTACCGCCAGCGAATCGGCGGCGTCGAGGTCTTCGGCAGCGAGCTGCGTGCGCACTTCGGACCGGCGGGCAAGCTCACCTCGGTCGGCGGCACGGTCGTTCCCGTAAAGGGACCGATCGCGACGACGCCGGACGTCCCGGGGCCCGAAGCCGATGCGATCGCCGCCGCGGAAGACGGAGTCCAGGCCCTCGGCCGCCGTCTGTTGATCTACGATACGGGGCTCTTGCGCGGGATTCCCGGCGCGACGCACCTCGCGTGGGAGGTCGAGATCGCGAACGCGGACCTCACGATCCACGAATGGGTGTTCGTCGACGCCGCATCCGGCGAGGTGCTGGATCGGATCTCGGGGATCAAGGAGATCCTGCAACGCCGGGTCGGCGAAACGAACCTCGGGAACATCGTGTGGGACGAGACTCTGGGGGATCCCGAACCGATCCCCGCCGGGTGGAGCGGCGGAAGCGCGTCGCAAGTCGCCGCCTGGAACGACGAGATCGACGGCGCGAAGGAAACGTACAACGTCTTCGGGAGCATGACGAACGGCGCGTACCTCTCCTACGACGGCACGGACGCCGTCATGCACACCGTCAACAACGATCCCGGCATCAACTGTCCCAATGCCAACTGGAACGGCGTCTCCACGAACTACTGCACCGGCGTCACCGGCGACGACACCGTCGCGCACGAATGGATGCACGCCTACACCGACTACACCCACGGATTGATCTACGCCTGGCAGTCGGGTGCGCTCAACGAATCGTACTCCGACATCTTCGGTGAGGTCGTCGACTTCCTGAACGGGCGCGGGACCGACGCACCCGGTGGGCTTCGCACCGCAGACGGATCGCAGTGCTCGACCTTCGGGTCCGGCACGCCTTCGACGGACGCGACGTACCGTTGGCTTTCCGGCGAGGACGATCCCTCCTTCGGCGGCGCGATTCGCGACATGTGGCAGCCCCTGTGCTTCGGCGACCCCGACAAGGTGAGCTCGAGCCAGTACTTCTGTTCGAGCGCCGACAGTGGCGGCGTGCACAGCAACTCCGGCGTGCCCAACCACGCGTTCGCACTCCTCGTCGACGGCGGAACGTATAATGGACAGACCATCACCGGGATCGGTCTTGAGAAGGCCGCGCACATCTACTGGCGCGCCGCGACCGTCTACCAGGTACCGGCGAGCGACTTCGAGGATCATGCGGACGCGCTCGAGGCGAGCTGCACGGACCTACTCGGTGTCCCGCTCTACACCCCGCTGACGACCGGCCCGGGCACGTGGGGTGGGACCCTGGGCGCCACCATCAGCGTCGCCGACTGCACGGAGCTCTCCGACGCCATCGCGGCGGTCGAACTCCGCGCCGCTCCGACGCAGTGTGCGTTCTCCCCGCTTCTCGACCCGAACGCCCCTGCCCTCTGCGGCGGGGGAACCGTCACGACGATCCACCTGCAGGACTGGGAGAGCGGGCTCGGCTCGTGGACCGTCGGGACACACTCGGTCGTGAATGCTCCGACGTTCGACACGCCAGACTGGGCCGTCGTGGGCAGCTTGCCGGCGGGCCAGGCCGGGTCGGCCGCCTTCGTGATCGACGATCCCCAGCTCGGCGACTGCGCGGGAGACAACGAGGCCGGTGTGCTCTACCTCGAGAGCCCGTCGATCCTGGTTCCGGGGCCAATCGCGAAGCTGCGGCTCGCGTTCGACCACTATCACTCGACGGAAGAGGGTTGGGACGGCGGCAACTTGAAGATCAGCGTCAACGCCGGCCCGTACCAGCTCGTCCCGGCATCCGCGTTCACATTCAACGGGTACAACGACGCACTGAACTCCTCCGGCCAGGGCAACGACAACCCGCTGGCCGGCGAAGAGGCGTTCACGGGGTCGGACGAAGGCACGCTCGACGGGAGCTGGGGGCAATCGCAAGTCGACCTGTCGGGCTTCGCCGGCGAGGGCGACACCATCCGACTGCGATTCGAGCTCGGGATCGACGGCTGCAACGGACGCATCGGCTGGTACGTGGACGACGTTCGCGTCTACTCCTGCCCCGACGAGATCCTCTGCGATCCGACGCCCGCCGTCGGATGTCGTCTGAGTCAGCCCTTCGGGTCGGTCCTCACCATCGTCGACGGGAACAAGGACAAGTTCGTGTGGAGGATGAACCGCGGCGATGCCACGCTGAACGCCGAATTCCTCGACCCCACGCAGCCCGGCCGCAACATCAGCTTCTGCCTGTACGACGGTTCCGCGGCGACGCAGCCCGTGTTCGACGCCGTCCTCTCGAGTGGGGGCCAGTGCGACGGCAAGGACTGCTGGAAGGACTTGAACGGCAAGGGCTACAAGTACAAGAACAAGACGGGTGCTGCCTCCGACGGCGTGACCCTCATGAAGTTCAAGCCCGGCGACCAGGGAAAGACGAAGGTCCTGGTGAAGGGCAAGGGCAGCTTCCTATCGATCCCGACGCTCCCGTTGACGAGCACCGTCACCGCCCAGATCGTCATCGACGACGGCGTCACCGAGGACTGTTGGCAGAGCACGTTCCCCTTCCCGCTCGTGAACGACGGAGCCAAGTTCAAGGCGAAAGGTCCATAGCCGCTCCGCCGCGTTCGTTCTCGAACGGGCCCGCGACGCTCGAAGCATCGCGGGCCCGTTCGAACCGGAGTGAAGCGGTTTCTACGGGAAGATCGGTCCGGGACCCGGGCCAGGAGCCGGGAGGAGGGTCGTCTGGCTCCAGTCGCCGGGGCCCACACCGTCGAAGCCGCGGACGCGGTATTCGTATTGGTCACCCAGAAGGGTGGTCGCACCGTAGTCCGCGTAGTCCGTCGCGTAGGCCGGCGTGAACCCGATCGTCATCCACGCACCGACGATCGCTCCGAAGACCTGGCGGCGCTGGATTTCGTAGCCGACGAGATGTCCGGCCGACGGCGCATCCCAGTCGAGCTGAATGAAAGTGGCAAGCGCCGGGCCCGACCCCGACGACGCGACGAGCGCCGTGGGGGCGGTGATCAGGAGCGCCGCACACGGGATGACACTACCGTCGCACGACATCTCGATCCCGCTGATCTCCCAGGTTTGCCCGGCCTGCGACCAGCTGAACTCGACGTCGTAGAAGTGCGGGGAGTTGTCCGAGATCACCACGTTCTCGATCACGAAGTTCTGCATCTTCATGTCGGCCTGCTTGATGAAGTTCGAGAACTTGTAGCTCGTGAAGTTGACGCTGTCGGCGTTCACGCCGCCGTTCACGTCGTAGGCGGACACGATGATCTCGTGGTCACCGGGCGTCAGGAGCCCCATGAACCACGTCGCCGAGAATCCCGAGTTCTGTGTGTACTGCGTGGGGTACCCCGGGTAGACCGGAGGCACGTCGCCGCGGCTGCCACCGTGCGGAAGATTGCCCATGGCCTTGCCGTCGAGCGACCACTCGACGCGGTCGATCCCGTTGCTCGAGAACGCGAATCCCTGGATTGCGATGACACCGGCGACGTCACCCTTGGGGGCCTCGATCACCACCTTGATGTCCGGGTTGGGCGGCGGCCCCAGCGTCCCGGCATGGGACGGGGAAGGCCCCACCAAGACGGCGAGAGCGCACAGCACGGTCAAGAGGGCGAACGCGGCAGTCGTGAGTGATCGTTTCATCGGTCTTTCCTCCAGGGTTCTCGTCGGTTCGTTCTCGCGGGCCGAGGCCCCGTTCACCCCTGGGGCGTGCATCGCCGCTGCACAGCTGTGCAGCGGCGAACGAAAAGGGGCGGTCACCGGGCCCGTGCCATGGCGTCCGCCAGGAATCGTGCGACCTACGCCCGTGGAGACGCAGACGGCGCGGATCCATGGCCGGTCCGCGAAGCACCGGGTATCGTCTGCCCGTGCTCCCTTCCTGCCGAGACCTGTTCGAGATCCCACGCGACGTCGCCTACTTGAACTGCGCGTACATGGCGCCGCTCCTGCGCTCGGCCCGACGCGCCGGGGAAGCCGGGCTGGCGCGGAAAACCGCGCCGTGGGACCTCACGGCAGAGGACTTCTTCGACGGAGCAGAGCGCATCCGAAGCCTGTTCGCCGAACTCGTCCACGCGACTGCGGACGACATCGCCGTCGTACCGGCCGTGAGCTACGGCACATCGGTCGCGGCGGCGAACCTGCCCGTCGAGCAGGGACAGAACATCGTCGTCCTGGCCGAGCAGTTCCCCTCGAACATCTATCCGTGGGTCGAGCGCTGTCGATCGGTTGGTGCGGAAGTCGTATACGTCGCCCGCCCCGACGACCACGATTGGACCCGCGCAGTACTCGAACGAATCCAAGCCAGCACCGCGGTGGTCGCTCTCCCGGCAACGCACTGGGCCGACGGCACCAAGATCGACCTGGTCGCGATCCGTGGGCGCACCGATGAAGTCGGCGCCGCACTCGTACTCGACCTGGCGCAATCCTGCGGCGCGATGCCGTTCGATGTCGGCGAAGTCCGGCCGGACTTCATGGTCGCGCCGACCTACAAGTGGCTGCTCGGTCCGTACTCGATGGGCTTCCTCTATGTGGACCCCAAGTGGCAGGGAGGCCGTCCCATCGAGCACAATTGGATCACACGGGCGGGCAGCGAAGACTTCGCGGGGCTCGTCTCCTATCGCGACGACTATCAGCCCGGAGCGCGACGGTTCGATGTCGGCGAGCGGGCGAACTTCGCTCTCACACCGGTCGTCGAGGCCGCGTTGCGGCAGCTTCTCGAGTGGGACGTGGACGCGATCTACGCGACTCTGGGCGAACGCAACCGTGTCCTCGTCGAACGCCTGACGCCCTTCGGATTCGAGGCGGTTCCCGAGGCGTATCGCGCCGCACACTACCTCGGGCTACGACGCCGCCGCGGCCTCCCGGAGGACCTCGTACCGCGTCTCGCGAACGAACGCGTCTACGTGAGCCGCCGCGGATCCTGTCTGCGCATCACGCCACATCTCTACAACGACGACCGCGACATCGAGCACCTGGTGCAAGCGCTCGAGCGAATCGACCTCCCCTAGCCGAGGAGCCACGCGCCGAGTTCGAAAAGGATCGCCACCGGCACCACGACGGAGAGAATCGAAAATGCGAACACCGGCATCGCGACCAGACACCAGCCGAGGAGCCCCAACCGGTCGTTCCCGTTGGGCTCCGGCACCGGCTGATCGAGGCCGAGCCGCGCACGAAGGACTCCCAACTCTTCGTCGAGCAGCGAATCCGGGAAGTCGCCGTGGTAGAGGTTCGTCGTCCGTCGACCCCAAACGTAGCCACGGAGAACGGCCCGGGGTGCCAGCACCATCCCCACGAGCAACGCTTGCAGGTTGAGCACCCACGCCGCCCAGAACCGGCCGCACCCCGAGGCGATCTCCCAGCCCCCGATCTCCGCTTCGCCCACCCACGTCGTATCGTAGCCGGTCAAAACGTGGTGAACGTCGTGACGCCGGACCGCGGCCACGCGCGCGGCGGTATTGGGAAAGTAAAGCGGAACGGGACCGGCCATCAGCTTCACCCAGGAATCGTCGTATCCTCCGTCGCCGAATCCGTTCGCGTCGAAGTATCTCTGGCGCGCTTCGCGAACGCGGAGGTGGTTCTCGTACAGGCTCGTGCTCTCCGCCACGAGACGAGCTTAGCAGCGTATGTCGCTCTCGCCGATGGCCCGAGCGCTGTCGGCCAAGGTGGGGCATTCACAACTCGTCACGACCGAGCGACGGTGTTAGACGGCGACCACCCTCGCGCGAGGCGGAACCGGCCTCGGTCTCGCCTCCTCCCCGGACGCCTCGGACTGTGCGGCGATCCCGGCCGCATCGTAGAGCGCCAGGAACGACTGCGCGAAGAGTGCCGTGAACGCGCTCAGGTCCGGGATCATCTCATAGTCCGCGTTCAGCCCGACGTGGAGATTCCCGTTGTAGCTGAAAAGAGCGATCCCGAGTCCCGTCCCGTCGAGCAACGGCACGAGCGGATGCATCTCGACCAGCTTGGCCCCCAGGATGTACAGCGGGAACTGCGGACCCGGCACATTGGTCACGATCATGTTGATCGGCCCGGACGCAACCCGGGCACCGAGAGCCATGAGCGAGGCCGGCGCGTATTCCGCGGCACTCATCACCAGATCCAACGCCGCGGCCTGCCCGGTTTCCTTCAGCTCGCGAGTATTGTGATTCACGCGAGCGACCCATTGAAGCGGATCGCTCTCCTCGATGGGCAGACGGAGGATCCACGTCGAAACCCGGTTCCCCATGTTGGGCTCGTCCTTGGACCGCACGCTCACCGGAGCCGAAACGCGGAAATCGATGCCGCCTGGCGAGCAGCCGCGACGAATCAGATACTGCCGCACGGCCCCGGTCACCGTCGCGAGAACGACGTCGTTGACGGTACACCCGAGCG